>CM062805.1:1034938861-1035234348 GCA_031772625.1 Pinus tabuliformis
TTGTGTGGGAAACATGATTAAACATCAAAGTTTCAAACAAATGCGTACACGCATAGAGGATTATTATGGAAGATTCCTTCTCAGGGAATCATAATATAACCCATGAGGATATTAAATGCCCTTAAAAACTAAAGCACAGAAATTTGGAGCTTCAAGACCCTGGAATGGAATTTGGTAACATTTTTAAATGAGTTTCCAATACAAACTGACGAGAATCACCCACAAGCTTTCAAGTTCATGGCCTCTAAATTTTTGCATTCTTGTTAATGTTTTCTCATTGTTTCAATGTCAAATTCACAATGCTTCCAAAAAAAATTACAAAGAAATTTTATAAGTTTTAATTTCTATCTATAAAATAGCTACTCCATCATGAAGAACAAAGATTATTGCTACTCCATCATGAAGAATAGAGAAATTGCAAGCTTCAAGACCCAGGAATGGAATTTGGTAACATTTTAAATCAAGTTTCCAATACAATGTTTCTCAATCTGACAGAATCACCTACAAGCTTTCAAGTTCATGGGCCCTAAATTTTTGCATTCTTGATGATGTTTTCTCACTGTTTCAATGTCAATTTCATGATGCTTCCAAAAAACTATAAAAGAGTTTTAAGTGTTAGTTTTTATCTATAAATTATCTACTTCA
Source organism: Pinus tabuliformis (assembly GCA_031772625.1). NCBI lineage: Eukaryota > Viridiplantae > Streptophyta > Pinopsida > Pinales > Pinaceae > Pinus > Pinus tabuliformis. The sequence continues at coordinate 1,034,939,507 of CM062805.1, forward strand.
TCATGGAGAATACACATTTGTTAGGTATTATTTGGCATTTCACATCATGTTGTATTATGATTCATTATGTAAGTAAGGGAACATTGTGAACCTAGTGTGAGGAGGACCAAGGTGTATTTAGTAGTAACAATTGATTGAGGGATGAGGCACATTGAAGAGTCATAGATAAGAGAGACGCATTGAAGAGAATTTTGGTATTCCATCATGAGAAACTGTGTCAGGCATTTTTCCACCATTTGGTCATCTCAACATATTTGTTACTTTCTGAAACTAGCATTTCCCAGGTATGCCTGTCCACTAAAGTTTGTTATGTGATTCACTATAGTGTTTTAAGTTACACTGCGTGGTTTCTTAAATTTTGTTATGGTTTTACTAATTGCCTATATGGCCTGCTAAAGTCAAAATATTAGATCTTATGACATGACGTGTGAATTTTACTTTCCAGGCTTTAGATATAGAAGAGTTTTGTTACTTGTAACTTGTTGAATAGGTGAGTATACTAACATAGTAAAGTCTGATATGCTATAGTATATACCATATTTCATTTCCAACGGATAGGAGGCATTTGATTGAAATAAAATTTAAATACTAAAATCTGAAGCATCCCTAGGAGACAAAATAGTTCAGAAATAGCCCACATTTTGATTGAAATAAATAGTAGAGTATATGCATTTATAAGAAGCATAACATTCCAATATTGGCATTATAATTCAGTCAGTTTTGAATTTAACCAAATATATGTGGATTATATTCATCTATCATGAATGTATCTGAACATTGGTAAGTAATACCTTCAAACATTTTATAAATTGAAATATGATATATATCAATGCACCACTCACTATAAGATCTATTGTGATTTAGAATATTTCTTCATAATTATTTAATTTATAGTATTTCCACTCCCATCCTGCCGTTTCTTGTAAATTTGGAAGGAACTTTACTACTTTAACCCTCATATCCACATTCCCAATGTTCCTGCATTCTAGATACTTGTATTCTAGATACTTGTGCAATTTGGAGAAACTTTGATGTTATAAACAATCATATCCACCTTCCCAATGTTCCGACATTCTAGATGCTTGTGCAATGTAGCTCTTATTTTATAACAAAAATATTTCAAAGTACCATTTGGCACTACCAAGAGTGTCTAAGAGTACAAAAATAAAAAGGCCATCACATTCCCCTTGCAACAATGTCTAAAGAGTACAAAAATTAAAAAGCTATCGCAACCCATACAATGCACAAAATATTAAGCAAACATATGAAAAACTTAGATGAATATATTACTATAAGTGATAGTATGTGGTTGGGCACATAATCATTTAGAAAGAAGAAACAAACGACACAGCAAAAAGAGTCAGCATCCGTCTTAGTTCCCAAGGTTGAAGTTCAACAAATTAGATGTGTAGCCAGCTCATTGAAATAGGATTTAAGTTTGGAACTCATCATTTTAAGCCAAGTTCCCCAATTTGAAATAAACATCCACCTTTAACATGCACATAAATTCTATGGTGGGCTAGGCAAGATTACAAGAAAAATGTGTATGTATTAAGAATAATTGATGATATAGTCGTGGGTTGTTCTCAATGGTGATAGTCAGCAACATTTCATTGTATTATTCCCATACAAGGGGAGGCCACACTTGCTGTCGAGTTAATAAAAAATTGTTGGTATAATCACCTTACTTACAATGAAAATAACCACTCTTACACTAGTAGCACATCAAATCATATCTAAACACCAGTACACAAGAAGTTTATTATATCAGAGTAAATGTAACCCGCATGTCTAATTCAGCTCCATTATGAGTAGTTCATTCTATCAATTTGTGATGCTTATATGACATATATTGTCTAAAATGACGCAAGCATAAAAGTTCAATGTTGTACTGCAAGCCTCCTGGTATGGTTGAACTCATTCTATCAATTTGTGATTCTTATATAATATATAGTCTTTAAGGAAGCAACCAAGAAAACTTTAGTACAGTCCCGTAAGCCTCTTTCTTTAATTGACATTCCTTTCATTTACATTCCAAGGAAAATTGTAAATTTATAACTAAAATTGTAAGTTTGTTTGGATGGCTGAAGACCCGACATATCAAATCAGCAAATGTAATTACTAAAATTCAGGTTATAAAGTCCCAAAGCTATTGGCATTGCTCCACTATGAAAATTATTGATCTTAGTGAAACCGCACATTTATGATACAAAGAAAGTGTAGATACAATATGATCTTTGGATGATAATCCTTCAGCTAAAGGCTAAAGTGTCAACACATCCTTAGCCTCAGATATATCTAAATAGAATGGACACAATAATATTTAGAACATGAAATTCACTAAACTCATACTTTGAAACCAATTTCAAAGTATTCTCAGTTATTAACTTGCATATCTACAAGCATACAGTGCAACAGGGTAAGTATAAATAGGGAAAGCCACAGCAGAAAAGGTCTGAAGCTGATGGAGCTTCTCCTAGTTACAGAGCCTCTCTTCACTTTGTCCACTGTATGATAAGTACATCTAGAAAAGCTAGCAAATTGATCAACTGGAAGTCGAATAGTTCTATTGGCACATCCTGGCACCCCAAGATGATGCTTGACCTGCATCTCTAACATTAGCTCTCTGCTTTAAATTATAGAGCTGGTATTCCCATCTTGATCTCCATTCTTCTTTTGCAAGTTCCTTCCAGAGGACAGGTAAAATAGTCAAAACAAAATAGCAAGCATTGTATGTGTCAGCCACACATTTATCATGCTAAAGCAACCCCTGGTTAGCATATTATACGAGTCATGGATCACAACACAATACGAAATGACACCCACATCATGACATGCATAAAAAACGAGGTGAATGAAGTTTTCTAGTCACTGTTTATAATACAAACCTAACATAACATAGTTCCAGATTTTGAGATCCAAAGATACACAAATTCAACATCAAACTAAGCCTCACCAAACAAATATTTCAAATGCAATCCAGGATACCATTACATTTCCTCGAAGAGCTATTTAATCCTAATCCCCATCCGAAACCATTGACAACTCACAAACAGTGCACCATAAATGTTTGCAAATCATGGAAATACATGTAAACAAAGAAAACTACTATGCTAGGCATACTAAGCAACCTGGAGTGCTTTGATTTTTGTTCACCTTAAAAATGTTAGCAGTTTGACGAAGTGTATTCAAAACAATAGAATGAAGATGTTTGGACAATACAAATTGTGTCTATTTCCATACAGATCAAACTCTATTAAATTGACACAAGAAGTCACAAATGCATTGCTAAACAGAATGCGGTCTTCACCAATTAAAAACCAATGTAGCTATAGACCCCAAAATTGGCTCCCCTAAAATAGAGATTTCCACTAAAGATCATTATGAAAGGCTGCAGGCCCAGAAAAAAAACCATCTACAACACTAATATGATTTCACCTACTGATAATCCAAGCCTGATTTTTGTCCCCCAATAATCCTTCTCAATCGCCAGTTGGAACACAATTGATAAAGTAATTAATTGGAATTGAATGAAGAGAAAATGTTACATAGAGGTCAAAGCTGATCCCAACTATTATCCACCCTTGCGTGTCTCACACTATGCTTTGCTTCTCTCCTCTACTCTGCCTATGGATATGTTTTTAGTGTAGAGGAAGGATTGAAGCCGAAGGTGCCTTTTAATTCACAGGTGTTTGTTATTCTTTTGAGATCTCGAGGGCATGGAGGGAAAAATACGCAGAAGCTCCATGCAAATCCATAGTCATTAGGTCCAGGGATTGATTCTTGCTGATCAAGTCATGAGACAAGTAAAATAGTCAAAACAAAATAGAAAGCATTATATGTGTCAGCCACACATTTATCATGATAAAGCAACCCCTGGTTAGCACATTATACGAGTCATGGATCACAACACAATACCAAATGAAACCCATGTCATGACATGCATAAAAAAGAGGTGAATGAAGTTTTCCAGTAATTGTTTATAATACAAACCTAACATAAGATACTTCCAGATTTTGAGATCCAAAGATACACAAATTCAACATCAAACTAAGCCTCACCAAACAAATATTTCAAATGCAATTCAGCATACCATCACATTTCCTCGAAGAGCTATTTAATCCTAATCCACATCTGAAACCATTAGTAACTCACAACCAGTGCAACATAAATGTCTGCCAAATCATGGAAATACACGTAAACAAAGAAAACTACTATGCTAGGCATACTAAGCAACCTGGAGTGCTTTGATTTTTGTTCACCTTAAAACTGTTAGCAGTTTGACGAAGTGTATTCAAAACAATAGAAAGAAAATGTTTGGACAATACAAATTGTATCTATTTCCATATAGATCAAACTCTATGAAATTGACACAAGCAATCACAAATGCTTTGCTAAACAGAATGTAGTCTTCACCAATTAAAACTAATGTAGCTATAGACCCCAAAATTGGCTCCCGTGAAATAGATATTTCCACTAAAGATCATTATGAAGGGTTGCAGGCCTAAAAAAAACCATCTACAACACTAATATGATTTCACTTATTGACAATCCAAGCCTGATTTTTGTCCCCCAACAATCCTTCTGAAATCCCCAAAAAGGAAACACACACACACTAAATACGTCAAAACTAAGATTAAATTGATCTATTAATTTTCCATTTACATACACTGAAATCGTATGAACCTTGTTGTTTTTGGGGACACATGTGGAGGAAGGGCATGAACCAGAAGACCAGAAAATGGTGTTTCAATCACCATTTGGAACATAATTGATAAAGTAATTAATTGGAATTGAATGAAGAGAAAACATTACATAGAGGTCAAGGCTAAGCCCAACTATTATCTACCCTCGCGTGTCTCGCACTGTGCTTTGCTTCTCTCCTCTGCTCTGCCCGTGTGTATGTTTTTAGTGTAGAGGAAGGACTGAAGCCGAAGGTGCCTTTCAATTCGCAGGTGTTTGTTATTCTTTTGAGATCTCAAGGGAATGGAGGGACAAATACGCTCTGAAGCTCCACGTGACGCCATTGTCATTAGGTCCAAGGATAAATTATTTCCCTCATGCAGCCTCCTTTGATGCCCTCATCATCATTTTTATGCCATCCTCTACACGAACCCTTCACTGCAAGTCGCCGCCCTCCTCTGGAGCGACTCCGCATGTGCCCTCCTCAACACCCCTGCCCTCCTCTACATCAAACGCAGATATCCATGCACATGACGGGTTCGATAACGTGGTTAGGGTAAACGCTTCCATAGGTTATAGTTACAGCCTAATAACTAATAACTAATATACTAGCAATTGTCCCAAAAGGTACAAAGAGAGGCCAATAGGATTATTAAATTGGAATTGTTGAATTTCTCTAAAAGAGTTAATTGGTTTGTGGAAAACCTTGTTTTCTTGGACTGGATCATTGTGCAATTACTTTTCTTTAGATGTTTCGTTTATATCTATATTACAAGGAGCACATTGAATGTCTTATTTCATTTTAGAGTAAGTTAATTACCCAAAATCAATAGGTTAAGTTAATTACTCAAAATAAAGAAACCTCTATAGATGGCCAAGCATATATGAAGCTTGCTAATGACAAAGTCAATAACCACCATGACTATCCCCTACCAATATATTTCATTGAAAACCATAATTGTATATTGCATTTCTAAAGTCAAAACGTAATATTAGAAAACATGATGATATATAGCTATTAAAAAGTTAATTCCATTAGAAACCATGATATTATTATTATAATTTATAAAGAATAATATACATATATAGAATGATACTACATTAAAAACCATAATTGTATAGTGCGATTAGAAAGTCAAAATATAATATTCGAAACCTTTGTTGAAGTAATCAAATGTGCTTCATGAAGTATCCTGTGGGTGGGCCTAAAATGATTGTTGTCCAAAGGGGAGATTAGAACGGTGATGGAGTCGGTATAAGCTATGAATATTTCTTGTCCTATGGATGCAAAAAGCAAAGGCATTGAATGCAAGAAAGGTAGAGAGTAGGTAGGGTAGAAAGTAGCAACCCCTTAACAACTATGGGAAATGCACACGGTTAAGACATAATTATAAACTTTATATGTAATTTATACATTGTTATAGCTACCCACTGCTGAAAGGCACTTGAAGGTGCTCAAAGGAGGAGGGTCTACACACTAGCAAAGCTGGGAGGTTCCCCTGATAGATATTTGCGTATACCATGGATTTTTTAAAATTGATGGGGAAGTAGACTCAGTTGGAATTCCTATTCTGGGATATTGCTACAATGGACATGTTCTGTTCCCATAAAATATTTGACAGGTATTCGTAAACTGCAACAAGAAACAGAGGAGATCAACGCACCTCTATCACCAATCTAGACTTCCATTCTGCTGTGAGAGGCAACAATGTGTTCGTCGACTTTACACTTGCTTATTAGCATCTTATAAGCATTGAGAGAGAATAATAACTATGGCATTAACAGAGAATATTAACCTTGTAAGAGAGAATAAATTGCCGACAAAACTTTGAAAACTAGTGGTAACAAAAGAGTTGGAAACTCCGTTGCAGTGGCTTTAGCTCCTGTATGTAAAAATTCAACCCATCAAAAAATACAGAAAATGGCAAGGAAGTAGAAACTAATTGAAGACGTAACTATCATGAATACAAACTCAAATAGTGAGTGAGTTAAAAATAATTGAAGACACAAATATCATGAATACCAACTCATTATGAAGGCATTGTTTGTTGATAAGTTGGCCCATCAATTCTCCATATTCTCCTCTACCAAAGCTCTCAGCGCTCTCTTTCAATCTCAGTTATCAATTACATGAATACCAACTCATTGTGATGGCATAGTTTGTTGATAAGTTGGCTCATAAATTCTCTATATTCTCCTCTACCAAAGCTCTCAGCCCTCTCTTTCAATCTTAGTTATCATAGATTCACAATCTCAGTTAGCACAGATTCACAGACACATGACATAAACATCCACACATATACACAACACACATTACAAAAAAGCAAATATAACAGTACATGGGTAGGTAGTACATGGGAATATGAATGATAGAGAGTATATTTAAAAACCTTATTTAAAAAACATAAATGTAAATGGCTTTCTTTTTAATATACTAATATTTTGGAATCTATTTGTCTCAAACTGTGTGTTTACATTTCTTCCATAATAATCGCTAAATGTGAAGCTTATTATATATGCTTTGTCCCTATCCAAAAAGGATGATTCAATCTGAGACCATCCATTCAAACACAGAACAACAAGGAAAATATGCATCCTATTGTGAGCTATATGGGTAGCATTCATCAGAGAATCTACCAAGGTTATATGCTAGGCAAACCTTGCACTTTCTCCAAAATGTTTTAATTTGGATTGTCGAAAGGAAACTACACAACCTCCCTCAACAAACTAACATCTTAGAATACAAACTCTGCCTGACATATAACCTTTAGCTAAGACTTCAATTATGCATTCATTTCAAATTTATTTCTTTGCTTTTCACATTTCAAGCACCTTTACTTGTTGCTGCAGCTGCTCCAGTAATCCTACCTTGACCCACTACTTAGGACAACCCTTAGCATCAATGCACTCCAACGACATACAATGTTGGATACTTGGCAACCCTTCTAACTTGGAGCACCGATGAACATTTAATACCCGAAGCTTTGTCAGTTCGGCCAATCCCCGTATGCTCCTCAGCTTCGAACAATCATATTCCTACAACTCTCTCAAAGGTACCAACATTTCAAAACCTGGCAGCTCCTCTACATTTTTGCATCGACTAATGTCCAGCACTTGAAGTTTTGGAAGACCAAAAAGCCCTGTTATTTTCCTCAAGTTAGAGAAATTAGCCAATTCCAGTTTTATCAGAGTCATTGGCAATGTTCTGACCTCCACCAGATGATTACAAAACTAGAGGGAGACATATTTAAGGATGGGGCAGACACCTCTGGAAATGATACCTCTAATAATTTCATGTTATAAACTTCTAAGAATTGCAGCCGAGGCATGTAGTTTTCGTTGGGAGATTCTAAATTATTCAATATTTGCAACCGACAATTCAATACTCTCAACGCAGTCAACTGAGTCAACAGTCAAATAGTCACTGTCAAATGTTTCAATTCACTGCAATTCTTGAGCCTCAATTCCTTTAAGATCTTCAAGTGACCAAGTGAAAGGTAGATTGTACAGTGAAGGGCTCCCTATTTCCAAAACTTCTAAATCGCCCAAGTCTCCAATTTCATTTGGAAATTCTTTTGCTTTTGTACCCATAAGATCTACTTTTTTTAGGTACTTTTGATATGCTATTTGCGGAGGTAATATTTCAATGTTCTTATAATAGGAAACATCTAAACATTCAAGTGTACTGATGTTTCCCAGTGTTTTGCTGGAGACGGTTAAATTATAGAACCAACTTAAATAAAGATATTTAAGACGAATTAAATTACCAAAAGAACCTGGAAGCATCTGCAACTGTAGGGAGTGAGACAGACCTATGTATTTCAGGTTTATTAAATTACCCAAAGACTTTGGAAGCACTTGGAAATGAGAAGAGTGAGACAGATCGATGTAGTCCAAGTTTATTAAGTACCCAAAGGAATCTGGTAGTGACTTTAGATTTGGGAAACTTGTTAACTCCAATCGTTTCAATGAAACCAAATGAGAAAATTCATCCAGCAAAATTTTAAGATTAATCTTATGGAGGACAATCAGTTCAAGGTGCTTAAGGTGCCCTATTGATTTTGGTAACTTTGAAAGGGGAGAATAAATAACTAACTGTCGCAACAAAAAAGGTGCCTGCAAAATGTTCCAGGGTTTTAATCGTAAGAAAGAACTCGACAATTAGCTTTTTCAAAACCATTATAATTCTTTGCAGGTCCTACTGTGCGAAATCAATAACGAATAAACACATACTTTAAATCGCCAAAATTTTAGTTACTTGATATCCAGATAGCCACAATGATTTCAATTTCTTCCCCCGCACTTCTAAAACCCTGAGGTTCTTCATAGGTATCCAAGAAGGCAGAGAAAACCAGGGGAATTTATTCCAGCGAAGCCATATAAGGTTTGGTAATCACACCCTCCTCAAAAATTGGTCCAATAGATCACCTTTACTATCAAGAAGTTATAACTTCTTCGTAGCAATGCCACGATAAGCTGTATTGTGGCAAAGCTTCCTCACGCAGTGCTGAAGCAGTTGGTGACTCCAGCTTTTGTAGCATGATATTTGAGAGCTCTTTTCATCACTATCTAGATTATCAACACCACTATCTGGGTTATCAACACCAACCGCCCTAATTCCACGCACTTCCGTGGTTTCCTGTTTATTGGTGAAATACAAGGATAAGAAAATTTACAGACATTTATATCAAACAATTTATAAAGATTTTATTGATGTGGGCACTTACGTATGAGAAATGTTCCAATAGATCATTAATGTTCTCTATCCAACGCCAAATACGATGGGCCAATCCTGAAGCCTCCGCAATTTCTCTTCCCATATCTCTAAGCTATTCATGCATTCTTATCTTGTTTTCAATAACCTCCACGAGACATCTCTTATGTAGATGTTCAAACCCCAGCGAACCTTTCCAGCTTGATCCGTCCCATATTCTTATTGCCATATCCCTTTCTTCTCCTACAAAGAAGTAGGCGATGTCCAAGAATATCTGTTGTTCATCTTGATTAAGCGCATCGAAACTAATTTTAAGTTTCATTCGGATCTCAGAGGGAAGTATTTGTTCAAGTCTATTCAATAGGGCTTCCCAATATGATAGCTCTTCTTTGCCATTAAGGAGTGCCCCAAAAACTTTCAAAGACAAAGGCAACCCATCACAGGCTTTTATGAACTTCTCTACGAGATAGTCAAACCCTAGAAGTGGATAGGGCTGGCTAAAGGCATGCAAGCAAAAGAGATCCTGGGACTGTTGTGCATCAAGGCCTGTTAATTTATAAATTGATGTGTTTTGAACTCCTAAATCTGTGAGAACATTTTTGTCTCTAGATGTAATCAAAATTAAGCTATCTGCGCTGAGTACACTTTGAACCGACAAAAATGCATCGAGCTGATTTGCCTGATCTATGTCATGAAAAACTATGAAAGCATTAGAACATGAGAGATTTATTTTAAGAATCTATATGCCTTCATAGAAGTTGTCTATATGAATATCAAAGTGAGTCAAGCGATTGATAATTTCACTCTACAAATGATGTAATGAACCTTTATTTTCATTTTCCCTGATATCACATAAAAAGTAAGATTTACTGTAATGTGACCTCTTCCCGTTGAAGAGTTCTTTCGCTAGGGTTGTCTTTCCAACCCTGCCCAACCCAAAAATCCCCATGACCTAAACCTTTCCACTCTCCTGTTGCTACTGCAATGGGACTCTATTTTTAGAATCCTTCACCTTTTTGTCCAAAGCAGTTCGATATTTGGCGACATTGAATATCTGATTTTTCACCTGTTTCAACATGCATTCAACCACTTGATCTAGAAAATCCCCTTCATCTCTGGTTATTCACAAGAAAATAAATACAGCTAATGAGAAACATTAACCTACGTATATCTAATCAGCGTGAAGTACTACAATACTGAGAGGGGAGCATTGAGATCTCACCCATTATATGCGTCCAGATCGAAACTCCTTATTTCTGCAACACAAGAAAGGGCATCTCTCCAGGTTTGAGTGCTGGTAGAGTCGTATCACGGTTTCCCTTCACCCGTTTGTGTGATTTCTAAGTTGCATAGACCTTGAGCATACAGTCCATCTTTGCCCTGTGACAAACGAAGATCATCTGGTTTTACATCGTAAAACACCGGAATAATAGGAGCCTTCAACTCCAACATCAGGAAGAGCTCATTCAAACACGAAGTTGATGCTACATATGTACAAGAGAAAATAGCCTCATGGACTGAGGCGGTTCTAATGGCAGCTTCTATTTCCGAAGAAAAATTTCCCCCCTCATACAATTTTGATCGGTCCAAAAAGACTCGGATTCCATGTAAATGAAGGCGATGGTAGAGATGGATAGCCAAGGTTTTCTTAACATCCGACCCTTTGTGATTGATAAATACATCACAAGAGAAGTTTCGATTGCTATGGGAATTACATGAGGTGGAGGTTATCATTGCAGTCGCGGAGGATGAGGTGTCAATCGCTGAAACTGCAGGAAGAAGATTGTGAGAACGAGGAGGCGAACTTTCAATTTCTATCCTGATTTCAGTTTTAGGAGGGTTTTGGGGGCATGAGGATACAGGGATTCCATTTCCAATGCCAATTTGACTATACAAATAGAAATTGGAGCCTGTAAACTAAAACAACCATAAACTCCACGAAACCGTAAACGGAAACATGCATAAATTCCACGAACTCTCCCAGAAGCTTAGCGCATAGATGTCAAGTGGAGAGTAAACTATTGGCCTAATTAACTAATAACTAATACAATAACGTTTCTAAAGGATTTTTTAATGTTTTAAAACATTTTTTATTAAATTAGACGACTGATTTTTGTTCAATCATCTAACAAAAGATCTAACGGCTATGATTATGACAGAAAGGCATTTGGGGGAGTTCATTTCAGAGGGAAATTCCTTACAGCATAATAATTATAACTAAATTTTAATATAAACGTATATATAAATGTTATAAACATGTTGAGGTACTCCTTTCCCTTAATAATGTCCTTAGTAGAATTAGTAGTCAAATCATTGCAAGAAGGTGGATCCCTTGTCTCACAAACAACAGGATATCATACACCAATTTAATGTATGGCCTCACCTTAACCTTAAAATTAAGTAATAATAATAATAATAATATTAATATTAATAATAATATCATGAATATTATAATTATATATTTTACATAACTAGCGCCACAACCCTCTTATACCCAAGTCAAATATAAAAGCAAGTGTTTTTAGGAAATAAGTAAAATATGCCCCAAAATTTTTGGACATTACTAATATAATATTTGAGTTCTTTTTTCACCGAGTGTGGTATCTTATTCTCATCTTTTTCCTCCAAAAAAAATCTTTTAATAGATATAATATTAATATATTTATTTTTCGTGTATTGTTTTATATAACCCGATAACATTTGTTATAGTAATATGTATTTATTTTCATGTATCATCTAATATAACTCTATAAAACTCTATAACATTATAGTAATAGCTATATATGTATATCATGGTTAAAACATTAAGTTATTTTATATAACTCTACAACATTTATTATAGTAATATGTATTTATTTTCATGTATCATTTTATATAACTCTATAATATTATAATAATAGGTATCTATGTATATTATGGTTAAAACATAATATTGAGTTATGTGTATTTAGAAAGTATTAATTATATATGGCACGATGAAATAATACAGAGATAAATAATAAGGTTTTGAAAATAATACCATCATTTTGCCATGAGGGAGACACTATCTTATACAAATGTGTCTTTCTATTAACTTGATTACAAATAGTTTTGCAGGGAAACAACAAAATATTATTTTTATATTTCCTTCCTTTTTTAAGTTGCCTAACTAGTTTGCACAAGAAAAAGAAAATACATATTTTAGAGACATCCAATACATTTTTTATATGTTTCCTTCCTCATTATGAGTTGCCTCAGAAGGGGTGCCCTTTTTTAGTTTCCCAATTCCTCCCTGCTTAGAGCCGGAAGCATCCCTCTTTCCACCATCAAGTGAGGAGAATTGCGCTACAATTTCTATATAGTCATCCATTTTATCTGTGATGATTTGTGTGTCTTCTGAGCTACGAGATATGATAAGCATGTCTAGTAGCGAGATGTCCTCATCTTGGAAACAATAATTACATCCTTTAGTGAGGGAGGTTCAAAATCAAGAATATTACAATGAATTATTCTCGTGGGAAAGGTGGTTCAAAGAGCTTCAGATTTTTAACATTAATCACGTAATGTATGCCTAGTTGGGAAGACAAGTCTAATTAATATGCATTTTCTATAATGTATTCTAGAATAGTATATGGACCATATCTTAGAGGATTCAAATTATGGTGTTGGGATTTGAAGCTTTTCTTTTCCAAAAGGTGTCATACATGATATCCTTGTTGAAATGACAAGGGTGTGTGATGTTTGGCGTACCTACGTTTTGCATGATCCTAAGAAACTTGTAAAACATTAGTTACTTTAGTATGGTACTAAGATATCGAGTGTATAAAACACAAAGATAATTTTTTTCTTGTTTTTGATGTGGAAAACCACAAGGGGTGATAGTCAATGGCATCTTAGAGGCTACGCTTGGCTGAAACCGATAACAAACTTCAAAAGAAAAGAACCAGGTAGAGGAGTGTGTGGCACTATTGTAATTATTTTGAACGATGTGAAAATAGGAACCCCATTGTTCATTCTTGGAAGAATAGTTGTGAAGGGAGTGAATGAGAGTATGATTGACAACCTCATTTTTGTCATCTATTTGCATGTGAAAGGAAATAAAGAAATTAAGTTTTCAACTGAGCATAAACGAGAGAGTATGCCAAAAGATATCGAGGAAACAATAATATTAATATGAAATAATGCTACTTGTTAATCCAATGTGTGGCAAAATATGATAGAAGAAGAGATCCACAATGTAAATAAGATAGTTAATCTTATGACACAGAAGAATGATATCAACTTAGAAAAGAAATAGACCACTACCCAAATAGCATCATGTCTATGGAAAGTACATGGAAGACCACTAAAAAGGGTTTTCGTCATCTAAATGTAACTTTCGGTTTTCCTTGGAGTTCATCTAGGGTTTATTTTGGGGCCCAATGGCCATGAAATGTTCATAGGTAATTGTAAAGTTGTTTCTTCCTTAATGGGTGATCCTATTGTTCTCATCCACCTCGAACTACCCATTATGATTTTGTGAGGAATAAATGTACATGACAATTTACCTATAGAGCTTGCAAACCCTATTTTTATCCTTCAATAAATTTTGTTTTAATTTTAAGAAGTGATTTCACTAAGTGCAAAAATGGAAAATTTGCATGAAGATCCTTATAAGAAATTAATTTCTTGGTTTTGGTTCATTGACTTTGTTTTAACCATTCATGGTATAATAACATAGCATTGTTGTTAGAAAATTATCAGTTGTGATATTTGGTTATATGTAATTATTTTGTTCGTGCGACATTGTTGGATTTCATTGTAACTAGTTGTATTTTTACTTGATGGGTTACAAAAAATTTGGGAATGAATTTTCATTTAAAAGAATAATCTTATGTAATTCTTGTTGTTTTCCGGTCTTCCTAGGTAGATGGCATGGAAACATGGATATATTTAATTGTACAATATTATATTGTATACTTACATTCATGGACAATGTATTCTTGATAAATCAAGTTCAAGTATAATGTTTGTTATATAGTTAAATGCAAACCTAAGGTCTGCCCTTCCGAAAATTATTTTGCAATGTCGTAGTTATAAATGTTTTAGGATGGGCCTTCTGAGGTCTATCTTATTCATGTAGGTTTTAACTAAAAGACCCATAACTACCCCTCGCTACTTATCCCATTCGGTTGGCCAAGGACCAATCTAGTCCACTACGACTTATCCGTCAATTTTTTCTCATTTCCTTGTCAACTAAATAAATAATTCCTTCTATTAATATTATTTGTGTTTTCCAATGGATAAGTGAGGGCTAGTTCAACACATGGACCTACTTCTCACCCAACCACAAATTACAAATATACATATATAGTATGTTTCATATTTTGACTTCCATCAATTACATAAGATTAACCCGTTCTAAATATTTGTTGTTTGTATTGCTAACTCACTAACATTTCACATCAACCTTTAGTAATGAATCATAACAATTTTGTTCACACATTCCTTGATATCCCAATTTATTTTTCATAGACATCTGGTCACATACAGTTTGTTTAATGAAATTATTAAACTATTTCCTTAGAATCCTCTATAATGAGTGAATTTTATTTTCCATAGCAACATTTTAGAGAGGAATCATACACAGTAGCCTCAGGAGACAAGTGGAGGTGGACAATATGTGACCTTAAGGAAGTGGACAATACATATGTGACCTTAAGGAAGTGGACAATACATATGTAGCCATAGGAGGTTGAATCTGATAATAGTAGCCTCTTGTCTAATGTTTACCCTAGGTGGGCATGGTTAGACGGGTGGATGTGAGAGGAGAGTCTTACATGAGAAACTATCATCTAATTGTCTCGTAAATGAACTTTCATTTAGTGATTTTTCCATAATTTCCTTGTGTGTCATAACCAACTCACTTAATAAAATTTAAATGAACCTTAAACATATAAATTCATCACTAGGTCTTCCACTTATAGTCTGCGCAGTCTTTGCAGTAAAAACTAAATAAAATATTTATATTTACTCGGGGTCATTACAATTTACAATTCAAATTAGTTATTCTTGCATGAAGTCTGTACCAAGTTCTAAGCAATTTAAACTAGAAAATACACTAGAAAACCTTCCAAAACTTAGGAGAAATAGACTAAAACATTACCTATTACTTACTATTTACAACACAACCTTTAACCTTTATTATAATATCATTAATTATAATCACTTAATATTCTCATGGTAATGAAAAGCCTCACTCATAAGATTGGAAAAGCCTACACAACATTTACTAAAATATCAATAATTGTAACCACTTAAAATCTCACTCATAAAATTTCCAAAGCCTACGCAGCATTTACTAAAAATCATTAATTGTAAATACTTGATGTTGGCATGGTCATGACATGTCTCAATCATGAAATTTCCAATGTAACTTCAAAATTAAAGATGCTTTTGACACATAATAACAAGTAAATTTAAATTTAAAGTCGTTTTTATCGAATAAATTAAATTAAATAAGTTAATTAATATCTTAGTTTAAATATTTTAAAAATTATGTAAATAGAAAATTAAAAAAAATATAATATTCAAAAAAATCCATAATTTATTATTGGGTTTTATTTATTGAATGATAAAGTTAAAATATTTATGTTTTGGCTTTCCTTATTAAAAATGTAGTTGTATATGTTTTGTAAAATTATATATTATTTATTTGAATTATATTTTTAAATATATAAACAAATTATTTTGTAAAATTTTAAAGCAATAAATATTAAATATATTTTTAAAAGTTTAAATTTTATAATTTTTAATTGAATTTTCTAAGGAAGCATTGAATTTCATGACTTTGATTACCAATTAACGTTTTTTTTTAATTTAGAATTTTATACTTTTTTATAATTTTTAATTGAATTTTATGAGGAATCATTGAATTTCATGACTTTTATTACCAACTAACTTGAGTGTTTTAAGACATTTTTTATCTTTTTTTATATTAACTTTATATTAAAACTAAGTAATTTCTCATAGAGAAATATAAAATACATAAAAGAAGATTACTTTTATTATTAATTATTTTTTTATGAACAAAATGCAGTTATATTTTATTTAATAAGAAATATTTTCTACAAATATTAAAAAATACTATTAATATTATCATAAAATGTTTTGTAACAATTCAATATTTATATATAACTATTGAAATATTTTATTTAAAATCAAAATTAAAATAACTTATATTATTGTACATCAAACTCATATGAGCTTGTAATAGGAATTACATATGCCCATTCTACTAAGTTGTAAAACAAGCCTTAATTGAACTTTTTAATAACCCATACATGCAATATATGAAGTGCAGGAATGAAATTCACATTTAAAATAATGAAACTAATCATCACAATGTTTAAAAGATATCGATATTTTAACTAAACACAGAGATGAGAAAAAGGAGTAGGTGATAGGGAAGAGAAGCTAGTGCTTATGTTTGCAGATTCTTTAGTGATAAAAGTATTTTAAATATTATTCACTTTGCTAACTAAAGTAGCTTGATTTTAAGTATACACTAATTTCCAAATAAGTTTGCTATATCTACAACGTTGTGCAGCCATGAAATCACAAACGGAGGAATCGAAAGGTCTCTGAGAAACAAAGAGGAAAGATGTGTTTCAAATAACTTGAGGTTGACCGATTATCGAATTTATTAGTGTTGTTTGAGAATAAAGGTGCGTGGCCATACCGATATAAAGCCCAAGGATTGCTTCGCAGGAGAACAACATGGGACCTAAGGCTAGATTTCCAACTTTATCCACAAAGAGCAGTGCTAAAATGAGAGTGGGTTAGAAATCTGAAAGTCCATTCACAGAGAACAGTTTCAAGATGTGGGGGTTCCAAATCTGAAATTTCATCCACAAAGAGCAATGTTAAATTGCTTGTGGGTCCGAAATCTGAATGTTCATCCACATAGAGTAGTGTTAAATCCTAATGTTCGTACACACAATGTAGTGTTAAATCTGAAAGTTCATTCACACGGCGCAATGTTAAATTTGAAAGTTCAATTACACAGTGCAGTGTTAAATCTGAAAATTCATCCACACCAAACAATGTTAAAATGTTGATAGATCCGAAATTTCAAAGTGCATCCACAAGGAGCAGTATCAGAATGTCGGTGGGTCCGATATGTGAAATTTCATCTATAAAGAGCGCATAGTGGAAGATCCATTGAATGTCCATCAAAAGAGAATTCTACAAGCCCTAATTCGAAGGCTTCTAGGAATACTGTTTCCTGAACAAAAACAAGAGATGTTGCAGGAAGGGTTCTGTCCAAAATCCCTCAGCCGCCCAAGCCAAAGCAAGAATTTAATTCATGCTTTCCAATTTTACCTATTGACTTAGTTAATGATGTGGATGATGATGACGAAGATGATGCATTGACAGAGTTGAATTTGCAGCCTCGGGAAAAGTTTGGTGAAAGAAAAAATGTTACCTTCTCAACTGTTACTCAAAAACCAGAAATTGAGTCTCCCATTGATGGATCCAGGTACAACCCCAATCAAGAGGCAGTACTTGTTCTTCATCCATCTTATGCCACTAGAGATATGTCATGTGAAAATTTGGGTGTGAAGTGGGAGAAAAATCCGACAGATGACAAATGTTTCACTCCTTCAAAGGACAGTTTAAGTAGCTACGTAGGTGAGAAGCTCCATTTTTCACAATTGCAAAATGAAGACAGGGATAAAAGATCACTGTATTCTTCTGTTTTGAAACAAGATTTGAATGGGACTAAGGCGGAGCTTGGAGAGTTCAACCGAAATGGATTAAGTTTTCATGATTTTTTGGGTGAAGCCAATAAAGTTGGTGACCATCTCCTTTCTTTCTCAGTGGAGTCAGTAGTATTTCATTGTAAATCTTGTAGTTACCGTCATGACAAACTTGCTCCTACATGTCTAGACCACCACTATAATGCCCTGCGGCTGGCAGGTCCTCCTGGCATTCCCACCGATCGACCGAATTAGTGTGCGAGGAAGGCAAGCGACCAAACGGGCGAGACATGTCATGTGGGCGAGGTTGGTCACACGTTTATACATAGGCGAGCTGTGAACTTGTACCGCGGGCTAACCGGGAAATGTTGGCAAAACAAGCGAGTTTAGGTGGGGCGGTCCCATGTGATGGGCGGGCTGACCTACACTTGAACGAGTTTTGCAAACGCACGAGTAGGCTGAAGGTTGAAACAGAGGATCGGTCAGGTGGCATGACCCCCGCTGCCCACCATATACATAGATGGGTGGAAACATGGTGAAAAAATCCCATTCAATCACCGCTCATCTACGAAGGGTGAAGGAAGTTGAGATAGCCGCAGTGGGTAGGCACAAAACCGTAGGGTGAATGGGCCCACTACTCGGGCAGGCAGACATGGGAGTTTGGCACGCAGATTGGGTGAATGGGTAGCATAGGTGGAGGGTTGCACGAAGGCGCCCACCTGTCAGTCAGTAGTGTAGGTGTAGGGTTGCACGAAGGCACCTGCCCGCCGGTTGGAGACTTAGGTGGAGGGTGCACGAAGGCGCCCACCCGACACTGAACTTGGATGGAGGACTACAGGAAGGCACCCGCCCGAGGGCGATATGAGCTCGGTGAGGAGTTTAGGTGGAGGGCTTCACAAGGGTGCACCCACCCTACTCGGGCGAGAAGCTTGTGAGTGAAACGGTTAAGTGTAAGTAGGTAATCACCGTGGAAGGTGTGCACGAGGTGGGCACCCGACACGGGTAAAACGTCGGTGGAGCTTCACTCCTGGTCATTTGTAAATTCTTCAAATTCATAATAAAATATTATTATTACATATGAATGGTGTACTCTCTGTTGTGTTATGAATTTTTGTGATGATGTTAATGGATTCTACACGTTAATATTGTTAATGAAAGATGATGAATGTTAGGCATAGTTCGCAAAGTAACTTAACAATGGAACATGTTAGCTACTTAGGTGGTGCCGCATCCTTGCTAACTAATGAAAAAACAATTGGGGGAATGACAGATGGTATCAAAGCTACTTGCAAAGAATAGACATGTATGTAGGGAAAAGTTATGGAGAAATCATGGATTAACAGTCTGGGTTTCATGGACTTGATGGTTCATGGCAAGACCATTCAAGTTCTGTTGGACACGGGGGCCACTCATAACTTCATGACGACATCGTTGGAAAAAGAGGTTGAACTGATGATCTTTGCATCGAATGTGGAATTCAACTTGGTGAATTCTAGAGCTAAAGTGGTGGGTTTGGCACATGAAGTACCTGGGCAGATAAAAAACTAGAAAGGTCAGTTGGACTTCATTGTGATGGAGATGAATGACTTTGATATGATATTGGGGCAAGATTTCTTGAAGATAAACAAGGCAATTGTTGTCCCCTTCTGTGATTAGGTGTTGCTAGTTGGACAGTCACAAACTTAGACTTTGCCCACTCATAGGCAAAGGCAAGAAGTCAAGGTGTAGCATGTTTCTACATGTTGAAGCCCCGAAAATCGGGTCGACAACAAGGGGGATACCCACCCGGTCCAAACCTTGGTTGGCATCTCCTTATCCGTTTGGTATAGCGGGTCCGACTGGGGATAATGGGACCAGTTTCCCAATCTAAGGGTGTGTGTGTGTGTGCAGAGTTGGATGTTGCTGATCTAAGAATACTTTGAGGCTAATCTAATTCAAACATTTAAACTAAATCTATGCTATTGTAATCTAATGAAAAATAGCACATCTAATCTATGCTAACCCGGAGTGTATTTCTTCTATTATGCGATCTAAAAAGATTTCAGACAATAACTCGTAATAAAGATCATTCAGCTATCATAAGAATATAAATCAATTAAGATGAACCACTTTGCATAAAAAGTTAGGCAAAACAATTGTGAACAGCATATCGCATAATAAGTTATTCATATATCAAACATGAATAAATGGCTCCACCGTACAAAAGTGCCAAATGGTAACTCAGACATTCATGCAACAACATATAAACAACTAAAACTGTATATCACTTTCAGAATATAAGAAAAAATGATCAAGAGATAAAAGTACCATTTATGACTGGTCCTACTCATAAGATTAAAGCAACAATGATTTATCTCTACTTGTTCTAACATCTACTAAGAGTACAAAAGTGCAACATCAGTAGCAGACATCAAATGAAAACATTAATAAATCTCGATCCATCCATTCATCAAAACCTCCTCTGAGGGTGCAGAAGTGCATGTTCTGAGGACAAATTTTTGACAAATTTCTGGACCCTTATCCAAATGCATGATAAGGGTTAAAATACTACTTCCTAATTCTAATAATAGTTTGTTTACAAAATTTAGGATGCGGTTTTCAAATGACCGTCCTTTTTCTAATCTAATTTTAAAGAAAAAAACAACATTCTAAATAAGACTATTACTGAATCTAATGTTTAAAGCTGCAAGTGTTCATCATGGGCTTGAGGAGAGTCGGCTGGCTGACTTCTGCTTTGAGCTGGGCTGCGAAAATGGAATCTATGAGAGCTGGCACTACTTTTTCGGCCGCGTTTATTATGCATTTCAAAGGCATCCATTGACTATGCGGCTTGACCAAGTATGCCCAGTAACACTCCCAATTTAACCTGTTTAATGCTTGGATCACTTTTCCCTTCTCCTGTGCCTTCTACTTCCATTCTGCTTCCAGTCGTAGTTTATTTGGCAGATACCCCGGGGTGGTCTCTTCGATTAAATTTTCTCTATGCAAATTTTCATTTACACAGTCGATAAGAATGCTTGCTTGCGTGGCCGCTGTCTCCGCTGCTTGTTCCACCTCTCTGATCTGATCGTCCCGTTTATTAAAGAGCAATTCTTTATTATTCTTGTTTATTCTAGGTGCACTTGCTCTTTTCCCTTCATCTTCATCCTGCCAAGCCAAATACTCCGTCACCCATTTTTCACTCTGATCATAGTCACTCCGCAAATCTACCACTTGATTGGTGATTTTATCGCTTAGTTCACAATAATGACTCCACTGTGATATCTTACGTCCCAACTCCTCCTGTTGCTGCAGTAGTTGTTCATTTAAGCCAATAGACTTGGAAATAAATTCTGTAAGCTTAGGCTCATCTTTATGCATTTCTTGGAAAATTTGTAATTGTTTTCCTTTCTTGTCTAGACTTCTTTGATAACCTATCTGCATCTGCTAAAAGTCTTCCTGCAACTTCTCGAGCTGTTTGTTAGCTTCAATATTAGCATTGCCTTGTTGCAATTGTTGTTGTAGTAGCTGTATTTGATCTTCATGTTCTTTCAACAGTTGCTGAACTTCCGATGCCTTGTCAATAGTTGCAGAAGCATATGCTCCTGCGATCTGAGACAACTTAGTGAGATTTTCAGTTGTGTTATTGTTGGGGTCTTTCCATAAGACGTCCAATTGTTCAGCATCTTGTGACAGTGTATTTTCTAGTTTTCTTTTCTTTCTCTGCCTTCTTACAATTGCTTTATGTTGGGGACTATAGAATACATCCAGTGGAGGAATTTCTTCTACATTAAGTAGAAGCTCAAAAGGTGGAGCGATAGGAATGTTCTTCGTTCCTGTGACACTGCTAACTATGTTCGAAACAACTTCTTGTGCTACCTGTGTATTGTTCACATGCGTTCTTGGGGCTTGCACGTCAAGATTGATCAACTCATTGAAGGTTTCCCATTCTTTGTCTAATTCTGTCGTGACGGGTGGTGTTTTAATGACGAGAGGGGGGACATCTCTTGGCGGTGAGGCGATAACCTGTTGTTGCGACATTTCACTTGACTGAGCCATGTCTTTAGTTGCCTCTTCGTTCTTTCCTTGGTCGCTTCCAGACCCTTTAGAATGTTCAGGTACTCCTTGCGCAGTGTTAGATTTAGATCTAGAAGTGCTTGAGTTCCCACTGAGGCTAACGCTTGGAGTCCGTTCTCTGGCAGGCAGTCGCAACTTTTCTAAAGGAACACTGGCCAGACTTCTTTCTCTGTATACCATGAATTTTTGGAGGTCATCTCGAGACAATTTTGACTGAGCTTCACGCAAAATTTCTTGGAGTGAGCGTTTTTCTGAAATAAATCGTCAAATAAATCTTTCTTTCCAACGAATACTTTTATTTTGACATTCGTTGTGAAACCTTGAGCAACTTCATTAGGGTTGAATGGCCTTTCCGGGAATTTAAATAATTGTAGACACGACATATTCTCCACTTTGGTGAATGCGTGACCTACATCGAACAATGAAAATGCCCCACAAGCTACAGGAAACTGAGGCCATATGGCTTTCTTTTTGTCTTTTAGGTCTTTTGCTAGGTCGCCTTCTGAACAGGTTTGATAAGCAATTTCTCGAGCCAGCAGTTTGTCAGGAATATACAAGGGTAGGACATGAGGAGGGACGGTGCTTCCAAATACTCTAATATAGGTGAACCATTCTTCCCCAAACCATCTTGCGATGGGGATGATATCTATCTGTGACTCGGGTGAGCACCTCGGGGGGTCTTCATCATACATCATCCTATACAAGGGTGGGATAAGCCCGTGACAAATCTGGTAGAAATGTGGGATGAACTGAGAATCCCACAGTACCTTATGATAAACATGGATAGGTAATGGGTGCTGGGTAGTCCATTTCCAACCCATAATGGGAAATTTAGACACATAAAAAATAGAATCCATAACATATGCGGATAGATAAAAAGAAGGATAGATCCTTTGAGACAAGGATCTCTTAGACCGGTAATTGATAATAGACATGTATAGATTATCAGAAAAGATCTTGGCCCAATCCATAATATCGGCATTTGTGGCAGCATCAATTAATGGTAACCATTCAGATGAAAACTTATTAATATCTGGCATTCCAAATAATCTACAAAGCATGGCCGCAGCAAAACAATACGGAGAGGTGAGGGAACCAGTGCTGTACATACCGTTTTTGTCTTTCTTGAGCGGTTCCTCTTTCCTGGACCAATCTTTGGTGGTCTCTGATAGGTCTGGGTTCTCCGCCACAAATTTCTTAACGAATTGTGCATTCTAAGTTGCCTGCGGTTCAGGAAGATGATACATAAGCTTTAAATCTTGTGCAGCGAATGATCCGATGGGCCCTTGTCCTTGAATCTTGAATTGTATGTTGTCCATGTTTGCATTGTCAAGTATCCACTTGATCATATCCGTATATGGTAGAATTTTGGGCCTTGCTGCTATCCGATGAAGAAATGAGCATGCTAGCTCTTCTAAGGACGCTTCGGAAGAGCGTTGTGAGCCCGTGACAATAGTAACCTTCATTATTCTGGGATTCTCTTCTTCAAGTAATATATACATGCTTTCCCACGTCGATATCCCTCCATCTTTGTTACAGGTTGTGTCTGTATACAAAGGCGCCATTTCTTTCGTCTTTTCCTTAGCCTCAGAGGCCTGAGTTCTATTTTTCTTTCCCATTTCTTCCTGCGTATGGCTGTGTATCGTCTTTAGCTCTCCGTTCCTGCAACTCACAAGTGAAATGGAAATGACTGATCAAGAAAGGTGATGGGAGAGTTTTAAATGTAGCAGATATATCAAATATGCCACCTTACGTGAAGTAATTCTTTACAAAAGCACGCGTCTACATTTCATTTAATAGCTGACAACTAATCTCTCTACTATCATTAAAAGTGCATGATCTTGAGTCAGATTATGGTAAGTGGCTTTTCTTAAATAGCGTGCCCGAAGGATTCGTGATGAAGTGATTTTATGATTTGCTTACGTAACATCGCAGATCGCACCATCGTAGATCGCGCAAAAACACGAATATAACATCGCAGCGATCGCAACATCGTAGATCGCAGAAGTTTTATGTTTGCCAAATCTTGTCAGCTCATTTTCTGTGATATGCGATCTTGCGATCGGTGTTATCGCAGATCGGTAAATCTTGAAGTTTTTCCGTTATAAGTATTACTTTATTGCGATGCGACATATTTCTTAGCATGAGGGTCTTGTACATACCGGGATTATACTCAAATGGAAGCACTTCCTATCTTTTTTGCAACGCGGCTTTAAAGATTTTTTTTCTTATCATAGACTTAGGTTTTAAAATATTCAAAAGACCTTCCTAAGCTGACGATGGTAACCTTATTTTGAAGAAAGGAAACTCTTGCTTTTCCAAAATTTTAACTAAGGGTCCCCATTCATTTAGTATTTTGGACAACACTTAAATGAAAAGGGGGGGGGGGGGTTGTTGCTAGCCACGACACTACACTAAGTTTGGAGAAGGCTATGAAGAAGTCAGATATGGAGACATATGTGGTGATGCTCAAGGGAGTCGAAGGTGATGGAGTGGGGACTCCTGTTCCAGCCGAGATTTTTGAGGTATTGGCCAAATATGTAGATTTGATGCCTGATGAGCTACCAAAGAAGCTTCCACCAAGGCGTGCAGTGGACCATAACATAGAGCTTGAGCCAGGGAAGCAACCTCTAGCTAAATCACCTTATCGGTTGTCAGGACCTAAGTTGGAGGAATTGAAATGGCAGTTAAAGGAGTTAACTGATGCATGTTTCATCAGACCTTCAAGGTCCCCCCATGGAGCTATGATATTGTTCCAACAAAGGAAGGATTCGAATGAGCTACATATGTGCCATGATTACGTGCACTGAACAAGCAGACGGTAAGTAATAGGTATCCTTTACCATTGGATGTTGATTGCTTTGATACGCTTGCGAAAGACCGAGTGTTTTCCAAGCTGGACTTTAGGCATGGGCATTATCAGGTGTGGATAGCTGAAGGAGACGAGAAGAAGATCACGATACTAACAAGGTATGGTAGTTTTGAATTCCTTGTTATGCCATTTGAGTTGTGCAATGCTCCTTCTATGTATTGCACTTTGATGAATGATATTCTACGTCCATACTTGGATTTTTTCATAGTAGGATACTTGGACGATATAGTGGTGTATAGTGACAACATGGACGATCATAAGAAGCACTTGGTGATGGTGTTGAAGGCACTGAAGGCAAATCAGTTGTACTTGAAGAAGTCTAAGTGTAACAATGTAAACTTTAAAATGGGAACTGATACTGTTACCCGTTTCGTAGAGATAGCAAAAAAGTGCCCTGATTTTGAAAAGGGTTGACGCAGAACACACATGTTTTTTTTTAAAGCATAGTTTTTGGCACTTTAATTTTTTTTATGTACATTACGTTTTAGAATGGTAGTAATTTTCATGTTGATATAAAAAGGTGGGTATTCTGCATCAGATCCTTTTTTTAAAAGACCTATTTTTTGACTTTAAATTTTCTAATGTATCAAATGTAAATAATTATTTTGTAAATTTGATCATTTTTGAAGTGGTTGTTTTCTTCATATTTTCTTGTTTTTTATTTTAATTTTAATTTTTTTGTAGTGAGGTTTTTATTGTTTTGCATTTTTAAATTAAAAGCTCGATATTTTTAATTTTCGATATTCTACATATTTATACATCCTTAATTAATTTTTCAATCCACATGAAATAATTGTTTCTAAAAAAAACATATTTTTTAACAATGGACATAAAAATAACCATTTTTAACATAAATATAACTAAAGAAATACATGTTTTGATAATTTTTTGCTAGAATTGACATATCAAAATCACAATTTTTATATAAAGTTTTAACAAAAAATGGTTAAATAATAGTTTTTTTTAATGAATTTCATGTCAAAAAAATAATTATAATCACTTTTTTTTTTCAAAAATAATTATTAACTTAAAAATTAATGTGAAAATCACATATTACAAATATTGAATGCATAACAACCTTAGTTGAGTGTTTATTCTTCTCATAAAATGTCATAGTCAAAACATTGCAAAGCTTGATTTCCAAGCATAACTTAAATTTAATCAACAATGTCATGTAATCCAAACTCTTCATCCTCCAGAGTTTCATAATTGTCTTCTTCCATAATATTTTCCGCTTCCTTTTGCTCATTTTTCTCTTCTAATGGATCCTTGATGTCTATGAATCTCCCAATGTATGTCTTTCCAAACATTCCATGTAATGGTGGTTGGGGTTCCTTTGCCTTTTTTGCCACACGTGATTCACTAAAGTCCCCTTTATTCAACCCAATTTCTTGCATTGCATCTGGAAGAAATTGAAGAGCATTAATTCTTTGCTAAATGAAATTGCACTGTACTGGATCTTTTGCAATTGCAATGCAATTTCTTCCTTTTTGAGGACAACATGTTAGTGTTGTACCTAATTATCAAGCACAAAATAAATAATGAACTAAATTAGTACAATGACATATTAATTAAAAAATAACATATTGAAATTCAATTCCATATAATAAAACTTACCTAAGCCAGAAAATAAATCCAAAACCCAATCTCCTTCATTTGAACATATGTCTATAAGATAGTTAATCAATAATTGTGGTTTCTAATAAACGTTGACTATCTCTCATTTTGCTTCTTTGTCTTCATATGTTAGTTTTCTCACAACTACATCATAATTTAGTATTTGGCTATGACTCTTTCCATCTACTCGATTAAAAATCATAGACATATGGCTATCATCTTTGCCCAACTATCAATATGAATGAACTCACAATCATTTATAAATTGTTGATCTTCATGGTTAAGAAGATTTGACTTTTGCCTATAACATGAAATAGTAGAAGTTCAATTAACTTGTACATAAATGAATTTTTCAACATTAATCAAATATACATTTTAAACGTCTTTCCATGTGAGTTTCATCCTTGAATTTGTTTTCCCCTTGAAGCTTGACAATATCATTGCCAATTGTGTGTTTGAATGAAATGTCACAAATCTCCATAATGGTGATGGCGTGACTTCTACAAATCCCGCAACCACTTTACTAAGAGCTTGATAAGTATAAGGGTCACTATCATAGTCAATTTTTGGAATATTGAAACCATGAGGAATATCTGCAATAACTAGGGCATAATCCCTTTTAGCTATGAGTTGAGCAATGTCTTCACAGTCTCCTTGTATTACTTGATATTGAATAGTGTCTAGCCCATTCCAAATGAAATGATTAAGAGTTGGATCAAGTTCAACATTCTTAATATGTTGCTTCCTCAGTCTTTCGATCTTTATTTTTTCAATAAAGGTTTTGAAACTATCTGGTGCTCCATTATCATCCTTCCTCATCTTTTATAAAATAAACAAATATATGTGTAGGTTATAAATTAAAAATAGTACACAGATGAATAAAAATGAATGTATAAATCAAGATACCTTTTTAAATGCAAGATAAAAAGCTTTTAATGTTGATGTAGAACTTGAATCTGGATAGTTGCGTACAACATCATCCCAACTATCTTCATTAAAAAATCTAATCATTTGTTCTTGAATTTTCATGTAAACTTTGTAACTGCATAGATAAAGTAACAAAAAGTTAATATAATGATATGTATAACAAATACTACCAAGAACAACATGTTTGATTTAAAAGATAATTATAATCTAGAAATAAATAAAAATAATTCAACAAACTTACTTTTGAAATTCTTCAGACATTTCCTCCAATGATAATTCCCCTAACCTCACATGAGATAATATTGTTTTGACAATTTTTTCATCTTTCACTCCTTGCATTGCCCTCCAAGGTGTGATAGTCATATCATCTGGAAGATGCTTCATTTCAGGATTTGATTTACTATTGCTACATATCAATGGCTTAGACTTTTTGACCCTCTGGTTTTCAATGCCAATGTCTTCTCACATGCTAAAAATCTCATCAGTCAGCTTCCAAACATCTCCAGTTCTAAATGCGAATTGGAAAATGTTAGCAACACCTCTGAATAAATCACTATTTTTGTTTCCTTCTCCACCTTTTGAATTGGTTTTATCTTCAATTTCATAGCCTATTTCCATGCAACATTCCTTTTGGAACTCTGCAGTACCATTCATCCTATCCCCACCACATTTTTCTTGAAATTCACTCTGAATAAATCTAACCCTTTGGATGAAAGTCATAGACATCCTATATTCATTATCTGAATTATGATCCCATGCCACTAAATTTTGCTTCTGTATCTGATAAACTAGCATAAATGATACATTTCATTATTTTAAAACGTGGGTTATTAGGATATTCCTCCATCAGTTATCTTTGAGATTCTACAGAATGGTTCCCCCCAAGCACATAATAATTGTATTCAAAACATTTTGACTTATAAAATGCTTCTTTGTTGGGAACCTGAAGTGAATTAACAAGAAGCACATAACTAACCACATGAGCATATGGATTATACCTCATCAATGTCTTCAAGTTGTGAACATGCACATGATGTGGCTTTCTGATTTGATATTGACATTGTCCTTCACTTGCCTTATAGGTTTGTTTGACATTAAACTGATATGTACGACCACCATCAATTAAGTTTCTCTTTGTCAAATTTTGTCAAATGACAATTTGTTTCGTTTTCATAATTCCATCCTCTAAATCAGCTCCTGGTGTAATGATTTCTCTACTTTCTTTTGAAGTTTCACTAGCTTCTTGACTACAGGTAATGACTACTTCAAAATCTTCAACTTTACTTTTCTCCGTCATAACATTCTCAACAGATTTATTCTTGGGCATTGTTACTTTTGGTCTTTTACGGCTCTTCTCAATTCCAATTTCATCTTCAGTAATGGCAACATATGCTTCATTGTCAGTTTCAACTTTATCGTCCTCAAAAGTAACTTGTTTACCCTTGCTAGATTTATCCACCAGAGGCCTTTTTTTTTCTGATTCTTTGGATGTAGTTTTGTAGCATCATCAATTACTACATTTTGATTGTTTTCCATATCTACTTCTGAGACTGAGTAAAAACTGCTGACAACTTTCAAGATATCATGCTTTATGAAATGAATGCCTCCGAACCTAATTGAACAACTTTTAACGAAATTCTACCAAACAAAATATCATATGTCAATAAAAGCAAAGTTAAAAAATATAGTGAGACACTTTCAAGAACACAAAGTACAAATATAAATAACAATACTTATGATGTTTTGTGTCATCTCATTTACAATTTGTTTACACAACTTTGTAGATACCTCTCTCGTGTCATACAAAGAATATGATAGTCAGTATTTAATCCTTTCTTGTGACTTCGGAGCTTTTGTAAGTATGTAGACAACTTCAGTGTCCAGTACCGACCACATATCTATGACTCTTCCCATCACCTCAAAAATTCCATTATCATTCGGTATATCAATATATAGATATATATTCACATTTTGGCTTTCTCTTTCTTTCACATACCAGATTCTTGATGGAAATTTCACCTCTTTTGGATTCTTTTGGTCTGCAATCATCTTCTTATCACTTGAGGTACTTGAAATATTTGTAGCCATGAGCTCAGGCAGAGTTCATTCACCAATGTTTTTTGAAGATGCACCTTTAAGATTCTTTGGTCTAGAAAGATTCACAGAAATCTTCTTTGATGCCATTTTCCTGAAAAATAGAAACACATAAATCAGTAAATAACAAAACATATTAACTTAAATTAACAACGAGAATATATCATAAATTTTTCATTTGTATAGTCAAAATCGCCGAGCCACCCATGACGGGTGGGCGGGTGGGTTAGCACCGGGTGGGTGGGTGGGCTAGAGGGAGGTCGAGTGAGGGAAGACGGGGCGGGGTGGGTAGCCGGGCGGGTGAGGGTGGGTTGGGTCGGCAGGGGTGGGTTGGCAGGCCGGGTGGGTGAGGGCGGGCCAGGGGGGTGAGGGCGAGAAGGCGGGCTAGCCAGGTGTGGGCGGTAGGGGTGCGCGAGTGTGGGCGGGAGCGAGCGTGGGGCGGGCGGTGGGTGGGGGTGGGTAGGAGCAAGCGTGCGGGGGGGGGAGGTGGGTGCAGGTGGGCAGGCGGGTACCGGCAGGGTTGTTGGGTGAGGGTGGGCGAGACGGGCCTGGTGAGTTGGGCGGGGCGGCCAGGCCAGACGAGGGTGGCCAAGGGTAGGGTGGGTGGGGAGGGCGAGGGTGGGCCAGGCGAGGGTGGGCGGGCGAGGCGGGGCAGGCGGGCACGAGTGGGTGGGCGGGTGTGTGAGGGCGGGCACAAGCGGGTCGGCGGGAAGACGAGGGTGGGCGGGCGGGCATGGGCGGGTGGGCGACGGTGGATAGGGTCAAGCAGATTATGGTGGGTCGGTGTACGGGGCAGGTCGGGTGAGGGAGAGCGGGCGTGGGAAGCTGGGAAAGGGTGGGTGGGTGAGCGTGGGTAGGTGGGAAAGGAGGGTTGGTGGGCGAGGTGAGCCGGGTGAGGGCAGGTGGGTGGGCGGGGTGAGCCAGGTGAGGGAGGGTGGGTAGGTGGGTGGGCGCACCGTACCAAGTGAGGGTGGGCAGGCGGGGTGAGCCGCGCGGGTGCAGGCAAGGGGGCATGGGCAGGCGGGTGAGGGCGGGTGGGAAGGGCCCTAGGGGGCCGGGGTTGGGTGGGCGTGGACGGGTGAGGATGGGGAGGCCAGGTGGGCAGGGTGGGTAGGTGGCCAGGGAGGGCAGGGAGGGGGAGGCCAGGTGGGGAGGGCAGAGTGGGTGGGCGGGTGGGGGGGGGGGGGTGCAGGGTGCGTTGGGTGGCGGGGGAGGGGTTTGGGTGGGTGGGTGGGCGAGGAGAGGGAAGCCAATTGGGCCTGTGGGAATTTGCCCAACCCTCGCTTTCAGGCGGGCGGGCCACTCGGGTGGTGCAGTCCAGGCCAGCGCCACCTTAGTGGCTCACCCGCCCGGCCGTGGGGGTTGGGCGATTCCGGGAATCGACCAGCCACCATGCAGGAAGGTGGGTTGGCTGCTGAGCTGGCACTAGCCTGGGCCGCGCCACCCCGACGATGCGCCCGCGCAGTGGATGGTGGGTCGGCCGCTGGGGTGGCGCGGCCCAGGCGTGGATGTGGGCGAGGAGTGTGGGTGAGGGGGCAAGCAAGGGTGGGTGGGGAGGTCAGGTGAGTGGGTGGGGCTAGCCTAGGCAAGGGCCGGTGGGGAGGGTGGGGCATGGAGTGGGTATGGCGGGCGGGGTGGGCAAGGGTGAGTGGGCTGTACGGGGTGTGAGGGCAGGCAGGTGAGGGGGCGAGCATGGGCAAGGAGGGCAGGGAGGGCGGGTGAGGAGGCGGGTGTGGGCAGGGAGGGCGGGTGAGGGGGTGGGGAGGACGTGAGGGTGAAGGGTCAGGCGTGGGCGGGTAGGGTGGGGGAGGGCAGGTGAGGGGGCAGGCATGGGTGGGGAGGGCAGGTGAGGGGGTGGGGAGGGGGTGCGGAGCGCGTGCGGGTGATGGGGCAGGCATGGGCGGGGAGCGCGAGTAAGTGGGTAGGCGTCGGCGGAGACGGCGGGGGAGGGCGGGTGAGGTGGCAGGCGTGGGCGGGGAGGGCAGGGGAGGGCAGGTGAGGGGGCAAGCATGGGCAGGAGAGGGTGGGTGGAAGGGTGGGTGGGGAGGGGGAGGGTGGGTGAGGGGGAGGCCGCGGGCGGGGAGGGTGGGTGAGGGGGAGGTTGCGGGAGGGTACAGTGGGTGAGGGGGTGGGCATTGACACAGAGAGCAGGTGGAAGGGTGGGTGCGGGTAGGGTCGGGGAGGGCCGGTGGAGGGTGAGGGAGGGTGGGTGGAAGGGTAGGCAGGTGTCGGTGGCAGTGTGAGGGCTATGTGTGAGGGGGTCTATGAGGGGGTGGGAGGGGTGGAGGTGTGTGTGAGGAGGCGGGTGTGTGTGGGGGGGACGGGAGGGGTGAGGGAGGCAGGGGTGTTGGGTGCTTGTGTGTGGGGGGGGGGGGAGTAGGTACGGTGGTTGGTTGGGTTGGGGGTGGGGGCAGTGGGTGTGGGTGAGGAGGGAGAGTTGGGTGGGTGTGAGGGGGGAGGTGCAACATGGGCACATGGGAATGGAAGGGGGGCGAGTGCGGGTGGGGATGCGGGGGTTGGTGGGTCGTGTGGGGATGTGGGGGTGAGGGGTCTGGGGGGGGTGGTTGTAGGGGGTAAGGGTGGCATTGAGGGGGCGAGATGTGGGGGGAGGGGTTAGGGGGGTAGGGGGGTGGGGTGTGCATGGAGGGGGTGAGGGTGTGAGCGAGATGGGGTGGTAGGGGGTGTGGGGGTGGGTGTTGTTGCGGCGCCCACCCCAGCGGCCCGTCTACTGTCGAGTAGTAAAACGGGTCTTTTCAACACTATTTACCCTACATTAATTGTCAATCCAGGAACGATTTGTTATCTCAAAGAGTGTACTCAGTTTGAGGCGGCCATTTGTCAGAGTAATGCTAGTAGTATAGTGCTTGAAATACAAGAGTAAATGGAGGCGTGAAATAAAATCTACATACAAAAAGAAACTGTTGACGGCCCCAAAATCGGGTCAACAACAAGGGGGATACCCACCCGGTCCGGAATCTGGTTGGCGGCTCCTTGCCCGTTCGGTGTAGCGGGTCCGACTGGGGATGATGGGACCAGCTTCCCAATTTAAAGGATGTGTGTGTGTGTGTAGATTTTTAATGATGCTAATCTAAAGGTAATTTCAAGCTAATCTAATTCTAAACTCTAAACTGACTCTATGCTACTGTAATCTAACAAAAACAACACATCTAATTTATACTAACCCGGGGTAGGATTCTTTCTTCATGCGATCTAAAAATATTTCATACAATAACTGGTAATAAAGATCATTCAGCTATCATAAGAATATAAATCAATTAAGATAAACCATTCTGCATAAGAAGTTAGGCAAAATAGTTGTTAACAGCATATCGCATGATAAGTTATTCATATGTTAAGCACAAACAAATGATTCCATCGTACAAAAGTGCCAAATGGTAATCCAGACATTCATACATCAACATATAAACAAATCAGCTATATATCACTCTGAGAATATGAGCAGAAATTAATCAAGAGATAAAAGTACCATTTATGACTGATTTTTACTCACAAACTTCAAGCAATAACGATTTATCTCTACTTACTTCTAACATCTACTAAGAGTACATAAGTGCAACATCAGTAGCAGACATTAAAATGAAAACATAAATAAATCTTGATCCATCCATTCACCAAAAACCACCTGCAAGGGTACAAAAGTGCATGTTTTGAGGACAAGTTTTTTGACAAATTTTCGGACCCTTCTCCAAATGCCATGAGAAGGGTTAAATACTACTAACTAACTAATCTTAATTACACAAATTTAGGGAACGGCTTCAAATGACTGCCCTTTTACTAAAGCAAATTTATTTCTAAAAATTGAATCTAATTTCTAACCGTTTCTGTATCTGCTCATTACTGCTGTAAGCAATGTGAGGTTCGCCTGGAAAGAGTCGGCTGGTTGTCTTTTCCTTTTGCTCGGGCGTTACAAGTAGAAATAACAAAAGCTGGCACCTCTTTCTGACAAACTAGAAGATATTTTTGAAAATCTTCCTCTGGTTGGGTGTATTTGCTGTGTGTATACTTAGTATAACCCAGATTTCTTTCAAACTGATTGTGCTGTTGCTATTTCGGTTTCCGGCCGTGTGAATGACTCAATGAGTTAGGGATTTCGTTGCCTGAACAATCTTACGTATTGAAAATTGCTTCCATTCTTTGTTCCAGGCTTTTCTGAAGCATCATCCCTTTTTAGCGTTTTTCTTTTTGCTTTATCCAATCTGAGCTTCAGGATCTTTTGCAAACATGCTGCTTTTGTGCGCCTTTGACTCTGAGTCTTGGATAGTCTATTTTCATCAGTGTCTGTGGAGTGATACTCTGGAATCCGTAGCTCTGCTGCAAGCAGCATTCATTTGCGAAGGGATCTCCTCTCTGTTCTTCTAGTATTGGCGCTTTCCCCTTTTCCTTGGATGTTTCCTGCATATAGATTTATATTAGTTGCTGCCTTGCAGTTCATGCAAAGGAAAAGATAATTGACGAAAAGATTGACATGAAAGCTTTAAACTCTAATGAATGCATAATCATGACACTCATAATGACTTGACTCTTCGAAAAACGCAACACAATCATCTTTGGGTGCTCAGGCGTGCAATCATTAATTTCCCTTAAGGTGCGCGCTCGATTTTGGGTTTACAGATCATGCCGAAGAAACTTTGTGATGAGTGGTTTTTGCGATTCGTATCGCAGCAATTAGTAGTCTCATTCGTCACAGATCGCAAATCGAAAAATCGCAGTTTGTAAGATCGCAGATCGCAAATCGCGATATCGCAATTTTCATTTGCTCATTGTGTGCTGCTTATGCGACGTTTGCGATATGCGACATCGCATATCGGCCATCGGCGATTCCTTAGGCTTTTCTTTTTAAGGGCACTTTCAGAATATGCGATGCGATGAATGTCGCATCGCTTCATTGCAGCTTACTTACGCGCATAGGAAAAATGATTCACTTTCTCTTTGCGATGCGATATAGCTTTTAGGGAGTTAAATACAAAAATTTTGATAAAAATATTTTTGAGATTTTTTGTTAAGGGTCCCACTTTGCTTGATATTATTGCTAATAATAAACAAAGAGGGGGGTTGCTGGTGACCACAACAATGGCGATTCACTATGAAGAACCAGTTATCTCTGCTTTTCTATTGACATTTCCACTTCCGAAACAGAAAAATTTTCATATGTCTAAATTTTTTTATGGACAGATAGAGTAGATTACCCCTCATCCTGTCAATGATACTTTGTCTAAACCCTTCTTTTATTCCAATTTTCTGCTTCCTTTAGGCTTAGTTCTTGCATTCATACTAGACATTACTTGGTCCTTTTTAAAAGATAAAATAAGGTCTTCTCTGCGTACTGGCTTTAAAATATGCTCATTTGTCGTAGGTAGAGCCTCTGCTGCCCGCAAGCGTCCATAGCCTCGACAGGGTTACCATGTTATCCAGCAATGATCCTTTTTCCTGCTTGAGGTTATTTTACAACACTTCAGAGAAAAATCCTTTTTGACACTTTTTCCTTTTTTATTCTCTAAAGAACAATGTCTTGGTTTGGTGGCCAAATTGTGATACAGTCATTCACTTGATTTACACTTTTGCTGAACAAGCTGGCTCATGATGAGACCCCTTGTCTTTTGATTGCAACAATCTTGAGTCGTTTCCCTATTTTGATAGACAGTTTTGGCAAAGTCAGCAAGTTATAATATCTGTGATCATGATAAGCCTGCTCGTGATGAGACCTCTTATTCTTTGAGATATAGTGTTTTCTCGGATTGTTTCTCTGAATGCTGCGGTTTCCTTTTGCAGGGAGGAAGTCATTGGTTTTCCTTAAGAAAGCTCTGGACGACAATAATAGAGTTTGAAAACAACAGCTTTACAGAGAATATTTATTCTATTATTGATGATACCTTTCATTGTGCTGACATAAAACAATTTTTTACCAAAGGTTGCTTTCATCAAAGCCTTTTTGAAAGGTTGAACTAATATCATTATTCAGGCTAAAGTTAACTCTATTTGTCAATAATAAAAATTAGATTTTTCGAAAAAAGCTTGCTATTTGTACAAGTGAAATCAAAATGTGATAGAGAGTTAGTGTGATCTTTCATGAATCCTTTTCAATGATCATTTACAACCGATTTTATTTATAAGAAAGAGAAAAACAAAATAAAATAAACTAAAACTATCCTACAAAAATAGAAGAATGATCTTCTTATGGAAAATACATTTTAAGAATTTGTCCATTCACAGGCAAAGAATCTCTTCTACCTGCCAAATCCTGCAACACAAACGTCGATGGGCCTATGACTTCTACAATCTGAAAAGGACCAAGCCACAGCTTCTGAAATTTCGTATGTTTGCCCTTTTCTTCATGAGCCTTATCCCATTTCAAAACTAAATCTCCCATCTGAAAGTTGTTTCTGGTTATGATGTTTGAGTCAAAAGAGGATTTTATTAGTGCTTGGTGGTGAGCATGGGTTTTCTTAGCTTGTTCTCGTTGTTCTTCTAGTCTGATTATCTCCATTTTCTCAATTGCAAAGAGGAAGTAGATACTTCATCGATGTGTTGTACTAAAGACAAAAAGGGAATGACTAAGTGAGTAGGAAGAACCACTTCTTTCCCATAAACTAAATTAAAGGGAGAAGTGTTGATTGAAGCTTTCTTCGTGATTCTATCTGCCCATAAAGCATTTACCAGCGCTTTGTGCCAATTCTTTTGGTTTTGGTCGACTGTTCTTTTGATAATCCTGATTAGGTTTTTGTTTGTTGCTTCAGCCAACCCGTTACCTTGCGGATAGTAGTTGGCAGAATACTTGAGTTTGAATCCTCTTTTTAATGCAAACTCAGTCATTGCATTTCCAGAAAAGTATGATGCATTATCAAACATTAAGGTCGTTGGCAATCCAAACCTAGTGATGATAAATTGATCTATGAATTCAATAATGTTTTCAGAATTAACTATCTTGAGAGGAACTGCTTCTACCCATTTAGTAAAATAATCTGTTGCCGTGAGGATATACCTATGCTGCTTAGAAGAGTGAGGAACGATCTCACCTATTATGTCCAAGCCCCATTGGCTGAATGGTTGCTCGATGTTGACCGGCTGTAGTGGCATGGATGATTTCTTTTGTTTCCCCGCAGCAGTCTGGCAGATTTGGCATTTCCTTACGTAATTGTATGAGTCTTTAAATAGCGTGGGCCAATAATATGCTGCACGTAAGATCTTATGCGCAGTAGTCTCTCCAGCATAGTGTCCACCTGCTGGTCCATCGTGGAGCTCCTGCAAAACCTTTCCGGCTTCAGTTTTCTCAAGACACCTAAGAAGTACAGAATCGTAATTCCTTTTAAACAGAACATCATTTATGAACTGGTATTGTTTAGCTTTCAATCTTAGAGCTCTTTTCTTGGTGTGATCCAAGTGCGATGGAGCATACCCGTTATTAAGATAATAAATGGTGTCCGCATATAATGATTCTGCGTCGTTTAGGCTTACCTCATATGCATGTACCTCTTCAGATGATTTCTCAAGAATTTGCGATGCTCCAGCTAACATCTTACAGAATCCTTGACCTCTTACAATGTTTGCTGGTTTGATCTCAAGATCGTATTCTTGTAAAGCGGTAATCCAATTCGTCCTCTTTTCGCCCACATCCTTCTGTACCAACAAGTTTCTTACCACTGGAAACGGTACGACGACTTTGGTATGGGCTTTAAGTAAGAAAGGTCTGAAGTATTTGATCGCTTTGAAAACAGCATACGCTTGTTTCTCCACGTTTGAATAATTGAGCTCAGCACCTTGTAAGTTCGAGCTAAAGAACGCGATTGGAGCTTCCGCCTTTTCTTGATTTGCTTGAGTTAAAATCACAGCATAAGATTTCTCTGAGGCAAAAGTATATAAGATAAAGGATTCTAAAAAATTTGGGGTAGCTAAAGATGGAGCGTTGATGATAGCTTGTTTGATCAAGTTGAATGCTTCATGCTCATCTATGCCCCATTTAAAATTTGAATTCTTTTTAATCATATTTTCTAAAGGAGAAATAATACGTGAAAAATCGGGGACAAACCTTTTTACAAAATTGATTTGTCCAAGGAAAGATTGCATGGCCTTTTTGTTATGGGGTATGGATATTTCGGAAATTTCTTTGATTCTGTCAGGTTCAATGTGAATACCAGATTTTGACACTATGAATCCGAGCAATTTCCCTTCACTTAATGCGAAAAAAGATTTCTTTGGGTTAAGTGAAATTCCATACCTTAAACATCTTTGAAAGATTTGTTTCAAGTCTTTGAGATGGTCGCTTCGCTTCTTGGAGTACACTGTTATATCATCCAGGTAAATCACTACCGATTTATTGACTAAACCTTTAAACGTGATGTCCATGGCTCTCTGAAAGGTAGCGCCAGCATTGATCAGACCAAATGGCATCTTCCGATATGCGTATGTTCCCTACTTGATTTGGAATGTGGTTTTCAACTGATCATCGGGATGTACCAGCACTTGATTGTATCCTGAAAATCCATCCAGGAAAGACATTAATTCTGAGCCCGCTACTGCCTGTAGTATTTGCTTAATAGGTGGGAGGGGAAAATTATCTTTCTGACAAGCTATGTTGAGATTCCGGAAATCAATACAGATTCTAATATCTCCGTTTTTCTTCCTAACAAGCACCATATTGGATACCCATTTGGAGTGTCTGACGGGGAAAATTATTCTGGCTTTCAACAATTTATTTAGCTCAGTCTTTATCTGATTTTCTATGTTGGGGTGGATTTTTCTGAGCTTTTGTTGGACTGGTTTTTCATTGTCAATCATAGGGATAGTGTGTTGAATGATAGAAGTGTTGTATGTTTTCAGCTCATCGTAATTCCACGCAAAAACGTTTTTGTATTGTCTCAGAGGACGGATATATGCTGATTTTTCTTCAGAGGCTAGGCCGTGGCCTAGATTAACATTTTGCGGCTTCTGATCGGTTCCTAGGTTCACTAATTCATAGTTCGGAGTTGAACTGTAGAGTTTAGAATTGACGGACCTTTTAAACCGACTCTTCAAATCATATAAATCTTCTAACTTAACCACCGATTTAGGTATAGCATTATCAGTGCTATTTTGCTGAATTTGGTGATCATGATGGTCTTCGTCAATTATTTGATTTGAGTAGGATCCTTCAGAAGTGAGGAAATTTACAATGTCTGGATTGTCATTGAATACTCTCCAGTTGGTGATGTTGTCAGGGATGGATGGTTTAAAGATTAATTCTATTGAAAACCTATCGGGACTAAAATCTTCGGAGGGAATCAGTCTAGAGGCTACGTTAGCTAACAGGTCTGCGCTCGCATTTTGGAGTCTTGGGATTGATGAAATATTGAATGCTATGAAATGTGAAGTCAGATCTTGTACTAAAGATTGATAGTGTTTTAAATGACTTGACAGGCAATGTATGGTGTTACGTACCTGTTTGACGACAATTTCGGAATCTCCAAAGACTTGGAGATACTTAACATTCATCCCGATTGCTTTGTATAGGCCTTGCACCAAGGCTTCGTATTCTGTTGTATTGTTTGTGCAATCGAACTCAAGTCTGCATGTGAGCATGGTCTTGTTTCCGTCTTGGCTAATCAGAACGCATCCTGCTCCTGCTCCCTCGTTAGATTTAGAGCCATCAAAATATAATTTCCAAAACAAAGATGTATTTACAGAATTATCTAAAAAATTAAAACACTTTGAATCATCAGTTTGGGAAAAATTTTCAACTTGGGACACAACTGAATTTTCTAAGTAAGGTGAAGTGTGAGCATTGAAATTGCCGAGGAAAGAATCTACTGAGTAATTGCCTATGATACTGTTGTTGTATGCTATTGCTTCGTTCTCTCCTTCCAATTCTGTCACTATGTACTTTTGGTGTAATTCAGGGAAAATTTTAAGAACCCCCCCTAAATTTATAATTATAATAAATGGGCGAATCTCCATGGTATATAGGAAAAATGGAAGGCGATTTTATCAATAATATAATATGTATATATAATTTTTTGGCGAATCTCTCACCAGGCATGGCGAATATTTTACTCAATTAGAAAATCTTGTAAGATCTTGGCGAGTCTTTCGCTAAATAATAAAACTTTGTAAAGTCCTAGTGAATCTTAGCATAGCCTACATGCTGGTTTAATTCCCCCATTTAAATAGGCTACATTCTAGGTGAATACCATGGGTCAATACCATGTGCCATTTTGGTGAATACCATGGGTCAATACCATGTGCCATTTTTATTTTTATTAATTCTAATATTAGGGTTAATAATGGTTTTTTGCATGGTATTAATAACAATCTAGTCCATGGTATTTGTCCCATAGTATTTTGGCCATAGGTTTCACCTAAATATAACCCATTTTTTGAGTGTTCGTAAATATAAGGTGATATAAAAAAATGTTTTATTTGTTTACCATACCTCTCGTTTATTTATATTTTTATTAATTTACCATACCTCTTTTACAAATATGGTATTTGGTCCATAGGATTCACTTAAATAAAACCTCTTTCTTGAGCCTTCATAAATAGAACGAGGGTTATGGACTAAATATAAAAAGAGGTTTTATTTATTTACGATACGTCTAGTTTATTTATATTTTTATTTATTTACCATACCTCAACTTTACTTATATTTTTATTTGTTTACACCCTTACATGTAAATAAGGTGACTTATGGAGTAAATATAAAAAATGTTTTATTTATTTACCATACCTCTCATTTATTTATATTTTTATTACTTTACCATACCTCTTTTATAAATATGGTATTTGGCCCATAGGATTCACTTAAATAAAACCTATTCTTGAAAACGGGCGAATGGATTCACTTAAATAAAACCTATTCTTGAAAATGGGCAAATGGAAGGTTGTAAGTCCTAATTTCAAGGGCTAAATTTACCTTTTTTACCCTCTCCCTTAAAATAAGGTGGGCTATTCGAGGTGATTTGTAAAAATGTACTATGATACAAAATATTCGCCCACTAAAAATTTAAAACCCCTTAATTTCGCCAAAGGGCGAACATTCGCCCCTAAAATTATCCTTGGTGTAATTCTCGTTCAACCTTTATTTGATTGGGTTTGCCGTTGTAGGGTAACCACATGTGCGACCAGTCGGTTGAGAAATATCCGTGGAGTTTCTCGGACCAATCCCTGCTAAGAATTAAACCATAGAATTCAGGGATATCAACTACTAG
Organism: Pinus tabuliformis; assembly: GCA_031772625.1. NCBI lineage: Eukaryota > Viridiplantae > Streptophyta > Pinopsida > Pinales > Pinaceae > Pinus > Pinus tabuliformis. The sequence goes on from CM062805.1 coordinate 1,034,980,388, forward strand.
AATGTTGATAACCTGACATACTTTCGGGTTAGACGACAATCTTATTGTCACCTGGTTAAGTTCACTAATCACTTTGACTTGAGATCGATCAAGTTGAACTATGCGCACTACAGATTTCTAAGGCTGAACATTCAATTTGGCACATATTGATCTGGGTAAAATATTCGTTGAAGCACCAGAATCAATCAGGCAATTGTGCACGTTTTTATTGAAAATTTCATAAGTGAGGAGAAAAGGAGGAGTATGGGATCTTGACCTTCCTCCAATCAAGGCAATGTCATTTGGATCAATATTATTGATCATGCTGGTTGGAGGTCTTCCCATGTTGTGGGAAACTACAGCTGTAGGTAAAGATGTAGTAGGCACGGCATGTAATTCTTTCATCATTATTTTCTGTTGATGTTTCAATTTGCTCAATTCGTAAAGAGGGATACTAGCCCTAGTCTTTTTCATGTCATCGATAATGTTATACTCCATTTCATCCGACACTATCAGTGTTCTTGATGGAGGTACTTGATCTGATTGGACTGGGCTAAATTGGGTCGCTCTAGCGGTTGTTTTCTTTGTTGCGACCTTATCTTTTGTTGCAGGGCTTGCGCCCTTCTGTTTAGGGGTAGTTTGGGGAGGATCAAGTTGATTTTTGCTTCGTGTGCTAACCGGAAATGCTTCTTGATCCTCTTCTTGTGGGAGGATGAAATCCCACATTCCTTGTAGTTCCACAACTTCTTCATCATCGGTCTGCCCTTCAGTGGTATTCTCTTCTTCTTCTTCTTCTTCAGATTCGACGTTTGAGACAGCATTGGGTGGTTTCACCTCCATGGGAAGGTTTCTTTTAAAAGATCTGTAGGGCTTTTTTGAAGAAGTTTTTGCTACTTGTTTTCTTATATCAATCATCTCGTTGGACATGGCCTTTAACACCTTTTGTAATCCTTCCATATCAAAAGGATCTTTCGTTTGCTTCTTCTTGGTGTCTTCTTTGAAAGAGATCTTCTTAGATTTGCGTTCTTCTATTGCAGATCTCTTTTCTAGGGCAACTACGCGTTTTTCTACTGCTAACACCTCAGTTAAGTTTTCAACTAAGGTTGTCTTGTTTGCCCTATCTATGAAGATAGCCAAGTTAGATGGTAAGGCCGTGATGTACCATTCACATCTTACTTCCTCGCTGGGTTGAGAAGCAGCGGGAATTTTGTTGAGGATCTTATTGAACCGTAAATTGAAATCTTTAATGGGTTCTCTAGCCTCAGCTTTAAGATTAGATAGGTCATTGATCAATGTCGTTGTTGATCTGTCATCGCCAAACTTGGTGAGGAATTGACTTTGAAAAATGTCCCAACTTGTGATGGACCCGGAAGGTAACGAAAAGTACCATGACCCGGCTGTTCCTTGCATTGTATAAGGAAAAAGCCAGATGACAGCATCTTCGTTGGTAACTCCATTGAGATTAACAGAAAGCATGAAATTATTGATATGCTCTTCAGCTAGCATGCCTGTTTCTGGATTGAATTTAGGTAGCCACTTCTCAGGATGGGTCGGTATTGGGCTCAGGGGTGGAGGCATTAAAACCGCCCCAGGATTGTTCCATGGAGATTGGGCCATCGTTGAGCCGCTAGTTAATGAGAGTGCAGAAGACGGTCCCTGATGTTGAGAAGATGAAGATATTATGATCTTTGATGATTGAAGACGAAGGGTCGTGGAAGATGGATGAGTGATTTGGGATGAGGATGTGGGTGGTTGACTTCACGGTGAGGGGGTTGAAATGGATGAAGTAGATGAAAGAGTCTCACGGGCAGACTCTGGTGGTGCTTTCCTTACTCTTTTCCTAGTAGGGAGAGGGAGTTCACTTGGTTGAATACCAAATTTTTCACTCTTCAATCTGGTCAAGGGATGAGCAGGATTGTACTGCGAAGTCACACTGCTATTATATTTATCAGAACTATGAGAAAAAATAGAGAATCCCTGGAGTTTACGAATCAAAGTTTGAATTTCAGGGGGTTCAATAATGAGTTGGTGTGATATATTGGAGTAGGTAGCAGCGGTGGATACTCGAGCGACTTCTAACTCCGGGTTTAACCGTATTAGAGAATTCAGGGGAGTTGATGAGGGTGATTTACTCTTAGAATTGTATTCGGATTTTGACTTAGTTGCCATTCATAGTTCGTGCCCTCCTTCTAGCGCCAAATATGTTGAGGGCCCCAAAATCGGGTCAACAACAAGGGGGATACCCACCCGGTCTAGAACCTGGTTGGCGGCTCCTTGCCCGTTTGGTGTAGCGGGTCCGACTGGGGATGATGGGACCAGCTTCCCAATTTAAAGGATGTGTGTGTGTGTGTAGATTTTTAATGATGCTAATCTAAAGGTAATTTCAAGCTAATCTAATTCTAAACTCTAAACTAACTCTATGCTACTTTAATCTAACAAAAACAACACATCTAATCTATACTAACCCAGGGTAGGATTCTTTCTTCATGCGATCTAAAAAGATTTCATACAATAACTGGTAATAAAGATCATTCAGCTATCATAAGAATATAAATCAATTAAGATAAACCATTCTGCATAAGAAGTTAGGCAAAACAGTTGGGAACATCATATCGCATGATAAGTTATTCATATGTTAAGCACAAACAAATGATTCCACCGTACAAAAGTGCCAAATGGTAATCCAGACATTCATACATCAACATATAAACAAATCAGTTGTATATCACTCTGAGAATATGAGCAGAAATTAATCAAGAGATAAAGGTACCATTTATGACTGATTTTTACTCACAAACTTCAAGCAATAATGATTTATCTCTACATACTTCTAACATTTACTAAGAGTACATAAGTGCAACATCAGTAGCAAACATTAAAATGCGAACATAAATAAATCTCGATCCACCCATTCACCAAAAACCACCTCCGAGGGTACAAAAGTGCATGTTCTGAGGACAAGTTTTTTGACAAATTTCCGGCCCCTTCTCCAAATGCCATGAGAAGGGTTAAATACTACTAACTAACTAATCTTAATTACACAAATTTAGGGAATGGCTTCAAATGACCGCCCTTTTACTAAAGCAAATTTATTTATAAAAATTGAATCTAATTTCTAACCGTTTCTGTATCTGCTCCTTAGTGCTGTAAGCAATGTGAGGTTCGCTTGGAAAGAGTTGGCTGGTTGTCTTTTCCTTTTGCTCAGGCGATAAAAGTAGAAATAACAAAAGCTGGCACCTCTTTCTGACAAACTAGAAGATATTTTTGAAAATCTTCCTCTGGCTGGGTGTATTTGCTGTGTGTATACTTAGTATAACCCAAATTTCTTTCAAACTGATTGTGTTGTTGCTATTTCGGTTTCCAGCCATGTGAATGAATCAATGAGTTAGGGATTTCGTTGCCTAAACAATCTTACGTATTGAAAATTGCTTCCATTCTTTGTTCCAGGCTTTTCTGAAGCATCATCCCTTTTTAGCATTTTTCTTTTTGCTTTATCCAATCTGAGCTTCACGATATTTTGCAAACATGCTGCTTTTGTGCGCCTTTGACTCTGAGTCTTGGAAGTCTATTTTCATCAGTGTCTGTGGAGTGATACTCTGGAATCCACGGCTCTGCTGCATGCGGCATTCATTTGCGAAGGCATCTCCTCTCTGTTCTTCTAGTATTGGCACTTTCCCCTTTTCCTTGGATGTTTCCTGCATATAGATTTATATTAGTTGCTGCCTTGCAGTTCACGCAAAGGAAAAGATAATTGACAAAAAGATTGACATGAAAGATTTAAACTCTAATGAATGCATAATCATGACACTCATAATGACTTGACTCTTCGAAAAACGCAACAGGATCATCTTTGGGTGCTCAGGCGTGCAATCATTAATTTCCCTTAAGGTGCGCGCTCGATTTTGGGTTTACATATCATGCTGAAGAAACTTTGCGATGAGTGGTTTCTGCGATTCGTATCGCAGCAATTAGTAGTCTCATTCGTCGCAGATCCCAAATCGCAAAATCGCAGTTTGTAAGATCGCAGATCGCAAATCACGATATCGCAATTTTCATTTGCTCATTGTGTGTTGCTTATGCGACGTTTGCGATATGCTACGTCGTATATCGGCCATCGGCGATTCCTTAGGTTTTTCTTTTTAAGGGCGCTTTCAGAATATGCGATGCGATGAATGTCGCATCACTTCATCGCAGCTTACTTACGTGCATAGGAAAAATGGTTCACTTTTTCTTTGCGATGCGATATAGCTTTTAGGGAGTTAAATACAAAAATTTTGATAAAAATATTTTTGAGATTTTTTGTTAAGGGTCCCCCTTTGCTTGATATTATTGCTAATACTAAACAAAGAGGGGGGTTGTTGGTGACCACAACAGAAACTTAAAACTCAAATCATGCATTCGAAAAGCTACAACAATTTATCAGTCAAGGGTACAATAATGGTATCTCTTCCCTTTGTAAACTAATGCAATTAAAAAGAAATCAAGGAAAAGATCATCACTCTGGGAACTAGACAACATATGTCAATGTTCACTATAGTCTCAGATCATTCTCTACACCAAAGCAATGATAATTCAATTGACAGGAAATGAAACAGCAACTAATCTTATTAACAGGATTGAACAACAAAACCTTAACCTATGGAAATGAATGCAACAATAATTATATCCTATAGGAATTGGGTAACAATATTTACTTTAGAGATAATTTGAACAACAAATGGAAATAGGACAACAGACTAACGGAAATGAAATATGGAATAGCAACTTAAATCAAATGTAAATGTACAACAAACTAGATCAAATATTACACACGACACTCTAATATTGAAAGGAACAGTAATCTGAGCCTGGATATGACATGTATGAATCACAGTTATAAAAAAACAGCAATTGTGATCACGATGGAACAACAATCCCGAATGAACAACAATCACCTTTAAGAGTAAACCATACATAAATACAGTAATACCAACTTATGAATATACAACACTGTTACTCTATAATTGAATAGAAATGGCAATCTGTAAGGAACAACAATGTTATATCAATTATTAAAGGAACAACGATGTGATATAAAGTTAGAATTAGTAGCATAACATTCCTGTTGTAGAGAATGACATTACTTAGTCAAGTATAAATGAAATATAACAGAATTGATATGTAAAATAGTAAGGGACATCATATTACTGAACAAAGAAAATAGAAGAGATCAAACCACACACGAATCAGAAATAATGGTGGAAGAGCAAGTGATCCACCAGGGCTGGGCCCTTAGCCTCCATGGACACACTGCTTAAGATTACTCCACAATCAAAGATGGAACAACAACCAAAATTTATATATTACACATCAAAATAGAGTTACAGTAATCACTCTTGGAAAGAGTCGATGATCCAAGTTCCAATTATAAAGGAGAATTTCATAAAAATAACAATAGTCCTCTTTCAAGCTAGTAATGCTGCCTCTTCTTATAATAGCCGAGCGGAGATATCAATGACACAAAGAATTGTTAAGGTAGCTATCCCTCAGGATCAGAGGATCCGGAGGGATTCGCGAAACTGTTAGTTCTGAGTTATTTTCTCGTTCTCTTACGCCGATTTGGTATCTCCTCTTCCTTTTCCTGGTTTGCATGCTCCAGTCCAGATCTTCTCATTTGGAAGTGGTTCCCTGTCAAAGGGACGATAGTGGATGGCGTCTTTTCATTTCCTCCAAATTGGTAATTTTCCGTTTTCCCCCTTTTCTGCATAAAAAGGGTAATTATTAGTCATCTTACGTTGCACATAAATCTTCTAGATTTTATCATAATCTCTTATCATATACCTAGTTCATGATGTAAAGAGGTTATGAGTTTTAAATAAAAGATGACAAAATAAATGATAATAACATACCTTCTCTAGTGCTCAACACACCCCCTTGCTTACCCTTTTTCATGCCCTCATGAAAATATTGTAGTTGACATGTAAGGTAGTGAGGGAGTAGGCTGGAGATGGGATCTCATGAGGTGGTATACATCCATGATGCCTCGCTAGGTGCTAAAAAAGATGTCTTGTCTGAACCTCAGGCATTTCATATAAGGCTTGGTATCCTGGTGCGAGATGCCAAATGACCGAACTTCGAAACCTACAGCCTAACCAGCATGGGCCTTCTCTGAAAATAAGGTCACCATAGAGACCCAAGCAGTCACTAGCTAGCTTAAAGTTCTCATAGTTAAATGGTTCCATGTGTTAGATGTTCGAATTACAAATCTGATATCGGAATTTGGTAGCTGCAATGGCAAGGTATTTGATTGTAAAGAAGTATTCTATCCCTTGCCGATTGGTTACTATATGAATAGGTCCCAATGCCTCAATGACGCCCAGAGTCGTCATTAGGTTCCTATGCTTATTCCATAACTGCAATGGGTCTCTAGGTTCAGCCCTCGCCCATAAGTCTAATCCATTCTCTTGTCTTTGAAAGGAATTATAGGCTTTAAGCCATTTTATTTTATTAACACCAAAAGAAATGAATGCCTGCAGTTGGACATCACCCACGAAAAGTTAGAAATAATGGAGAAATGGTTATGTGGTTGTAACATACCTTCTTAGTTTAGGAGTTGTTCCTAGAATTTAGGAGGTTGTTTTCAGCTACCTATTTTCCATTCATGTATTTAATATGTAATATTCATTGATGTAAGGTAGACTGAACGAGAGAGAGAGAGAGTCTCCTCCTTGTTTGAGTGCAGTCTCCAGGTGATGTACACACCTGTGAGCTGCAACTCCTTCTGTTAATTCAAAGTTTGATTATTTTTATCTTGGTATCAGAGCTTAGGGTAGAGGTAGCCTTAAATTTTTTTTTGGGATGTATCATTAGTTGCACATCTGTAGTGGTAGGAGTACATGTAAAGGTATCTGTGTGATTAGGTGGAACTGCAGTAACACCTGGAGCGAAAAGGCGTCAGATGACTGATCATCTCTGAGCCGAAGGAAGGGTTGGAGCGAAATTTTTTTTTTTTGGAAGGTGCAGCAATTAGCGTGAGTTTTTAAAGAACAGTCGTGCCCATTAGAATGGGTTTGAGGCTGATAAGCGTGCCAAAGAAATCAACGACCAAATTGGCGCGGATCTGTGGCTGTTAAGCATGCCAATTTTCCTGCACATCATAAATTTTTATTTTCCGCAATTAACGTTGATTCGGCGATGTTCAGAGCGCCAGCCCTTTCTCTCTGCAAATCTGCAATCTTTGTTGCAGATCGGAGTTGCCTGGTGGAGGCACGTGAAGGTTTCTGCTCGGTGGCAGTAGATTTGATTTGCCCGGTGGTGATGAATTGAGGATCCTTGATCATCTCGGAGGTAGCAGATTAGATCTTCCCAGTGGTGGCGAGTTGAGGTCCTATGATCTGCTTGGTGGTAGAAGATCGGACCTACCCTGTGGTGGCAAATTAGAGCTCTGTGATCTGTTCGGTGGAAGGAGATCGATTTTTGCCTGGTGGTGGCACAGTGCAGCTCCTCGGTTTGTTTGGTAGAAGCAGATCATTTTTCCCGGTGGTGGCGTGTTGGAGCTTGTTTGTTGATCTGTTCGGTGGTAGCAGATCGGTTTTGCCCGGTGGTGGCATAGTGAAGTCCTTGCTCTGCTTGGTGGTAGCAGATTGGACTTGCCCGATGGTGGCACAGTGAAGTTCCTGATCTGTTCATTGGTAGCAGATTGGACTTTCCTGGTGGTGGCTGATTAGAGTGTTCAGTTGTGCGAAAATGAACAATAGTTTGGAATCATATCTCCACGAGTCTGGCAAGCTCGATGGAACAAACTTTTCCAACTGGAAGTTCAAAATGCAAACCTTGCTGGAGAGTGCGAACGCATGGTCGATCGTCTTGGGAAATGAATAGAGATCTGGAAATGCAACCCAAGAACAGGACTGGGATAAGAGAGAAACAAAGGCGAATGTCATACTAAAGATGTCTGTCAAAGACAACATTATCCCCCATATCTGAGATTGCAAGTCGGCCGGATATTTGGAGCATAATCAAGGGTCTGTATGAGACAAAGAACAAAAATTGTGTTCTGGCACTCAAGGGAAATTTTTTTGCATTAAAGATGGACGAGAATGAATCTATTGGTTGATTCATGGCCAGAGTCAAGGATCTGAAAGACAAATTGGGATCCATTGGAGAAAAGGTATCAGATTCAGATCTGGTTACACTCACACTGAGCAGGATGACTGATGAATATCAGACATTCATCTCAGGGTTGTCAGCGAGGGAGAAAGCCCCCTCTTTTGATGAGCTGACAACGATTCTGCTCCAGGAGGAGGAGCGAAGACAAAATCTAAAGACTCAGAGCAATGACCTTGCTCTGATGGCAAAGAGGCGATGACACAGAGGGAAGTAGCACCAGCACCAGCACCAACACCAGTACCAGCAACCGCAGCAGCAACAACAAAAAGGAGCCAATTCCTTTCAAAGGAGGCCATCTAGAGGTATGAATGATAACTATGTTAAGAGATGTTTTTACTGTGGAAAGCCTAGTCACCAGATTAAAGAGTGTTATAAGAGGCAAGCAGATGAAAGGAGAAGTAAATAGAAGAAACATCAGGGTTGTTTTGCTGAAGAAGAGGAGGAGCACAGCTATGATGTTCGTCTATTCACAGTCAACTGTGTACTTTCAACATCGAAAGGAGATGAGGACAATACATGGTATGTCGATTTTGGTGCATCCTTGCATATGACCGGTAAGGGAGAATGTTTTGAGTTTCTTGAAGAATCTGCATGTGGATCAAAAATTTATTTAGGTGAAGACAATGGGTATGAGATCAAACGTTGTGTGGATCTTCCTGGGAATATACGTTGTGGCGACATCAAGCATCTCAAAAATGTCTTATATGTTCCAGGAATTAAAAAGAATTTGATCTCAGTCTCTATGATAACAGACCCGGACATGCAGGTGCAATTCTTCAAGAATGGATGTGTCATTCAGGATAGCCAATTGGAGACAGTTGCAACAGGAGTACGCATGGGGAATTTGTAGAGACTAGATGCAAGGAGCATGCCACGACAAGCGATGGTTGTAGCAACATCAGCAGTTGAAAATCTCTGGCATCAGAGATTTGGACATCTCAATATACAAGATCTCATCTTACTTAAAAAGAAAGGCATGGTCGATGGACTTCCTACTTTACATAATATCAAACTAGAATGTGATGGATGTGCATGAGGGAAGATGCATAGAAATGAATTTCCTGTGCATGTCAACAGAAAAGAAAGAGTCATCCTAGAACTAGTACATATAGATATTTGTGGACCTATGCAGACTAGGTCTTTAGGAGGTGCATACTACTTTCTACTATTTACAAATGATTGCACTAGGTTCTCATGGTTATATTTTTTAAGCAAAAAGAGTCAGGCTTTTCGGTATTTTAAAGAATTCAAATCTATGATAGAGAACCAAACAAGAAAGAAGATAAATTCTCCCCTCGGACCAAGGGGGGGAATACAGGTTAGGTGAGTTCATGAACTTCTGCAAGCAACATGGGATTATACAGCAATTCACAGTGCCACACACTCCATAGCAGAATGGAGTAGCAGAACGCAAGAACAGGACCCTTGTGGAGTGTGTGAGAAGTATGCTTCAAGGTAAGGGTATTTCTAATGGTCTTTAGGCAGAAGACATTAATACTGTTGTTTATTTAAAGAATAGGAGTCCCACCGAATGTCTAGGCTTCAAAACCCCCTTTGAAGCATTGTTTGGACTCAAACCAGCAGTCGGTCATTTAAGAATATTTGGATCTAAAGCTTTTGCTCATATACCGAAAGCAGATAGGAAAAAGCTAGACCCCAAAGCCTTGAAATGTATATTTGTAGGATATGGCACAGAGTATAAGGCATACAAGTTATATAATCCTGTGACTCATAAAGTGTTTGCAAGAAAAGATGTCATTTTTCATGAATAGACAGAAGATGGAAAGGAAGACTCTAACAATGACAGCCACATTCCATTCCTGATAGAACTGAACAGTGAAGAAGAAGAAGAGAAGGAGCAGGAGCAGGAGAAGAAACAGGAAGAAGTAGCAGCAGATAGTGTCATAAGTGATGATGCAGGCCTGGACAGTGCTGAAACAGATAGAGTTGAGGTAAGTCCTTTACCTAGAAGATCAGGTAGGAAGACTAGACTACCTACAAGATTGAAAGACTATGCTTTAATGTCCAAAATTTTAAATATTGTAGAACTCTCAAACTATGAAGAAGCAAGTAAATCAGATGAATGGAGGGCTGCAATGCATGAAGAAATGGAATCAATATATAGAAACCATACTTGGGACTTAGTTGAGTTGCCAGAAGGAAAAACCACTATAGGTTGTAAGTGGTTGTATAAACCTAAGATAATTGCAGATGGGAGTGTAGAAAATTCAAAGATAGACTGGTAGCAAAGGGTTATTCACAGCAAGAAGGAATTGATTTCGATGACACCTTTGCCCCTGTAGCTAAACTTAATACAATTAGAATGCTAATCTCTTTAGCAACAAAACATAAATGGAAGCTACACCAACTAGATGTTAAATCTGCATTTCTGAATGGAGAATTAAAGGAAGAAATATATTTGGTACAGCCTCCTGGTTTTGTGAAAAACGGGCAGGAGCATTTAGTGTGTAAACTACATAAGGCACTTTATGGATTGAAACAAGCACCCAGGTCATGGTATGACAAAATTGATTCATTTTTTATTCAGCATAGCTTTCATAGGAGCCTCAACGATCCAAACTTGTATACCAAGATAAATAAAAAGAGGCAAATCATTTTGATTTCTTTGTATGTGGATGACATGATAATAACAAGGAATGCAAATAATTTGATCAAAGAAATCAAGCATCAAATGCCACAGGTATTTGAAATGAAAGACCTTGGTGATCTTCATTATTGCCTAGGACTGGAAGTGTGGAAAGATTCTGGTCAAACTTTTCTAACTCAAGGAAAGTATGCCAGAACCCTGTTGGAAAGATTCAGAATGGAACAGTGCAAAACAACAGCAACACCATTGCAGCAGAATCTCAAGTTAAGCAGTGACGATGGCACAAAACAGGTGGATGCCACTTTGTATAAATAGTTAGTGGGAAGTCTGATATATCTTACGACAACTAGGCCTGATCTGGCATACTTTGTTAGTGTGCTGAGCCAGTTTATGTCCAGACCACTTGACAGTCACTGGAATGCAGCAAAATGTGTGTTGAGGTACCTTAGTGGTACTTGTAATTATGGTATTTTATACACTGACATTTCTAATGTTACTTTAGCAGGTTATTCAAATTCTGATTGGGCAGGCAACCTGGATGATCGTAGATCCATCACAGGTTATGCATTTAGTATTGGATTCGAGGTTATTTCATGGAGTAGGAAAAAGCAAAGCATTGTAGCATTATCATCATGTGAAGTAGAGTACCAGGCGTTGTGTGCAGCTACATGTGAAGCCATCTGGTTGAGGAGATTGCTCAGTGATGCAGGCGAAGGACAAAAAGAAGCAACCAGCATCAAAACTGACAACCAAAGCACAATAAAGCTCGCATACAATCTAGTTTTCCATAAGAATACTAAACACATAGATACTCAGTTTCACTTTGTATGAGAAAAGATATAGTCTAAGGAAATTTGTGTGGATTATTGTAATACTTGTGATAATTTAGCTGATATTTTTACTAAGCCTCTAGGGCAAGTAAAGTTTGAGTTATTTAGAGGGATGTTAGATGTGAAAAATAGCCCTTTCTCCATTAAGGGGGGGAGTTAGAAATAATGGAGAAATGGTTATGTGGTTGTAACGTACCTTCTTAGTTTAGGAGTTGTTCCTAGAATTTAGGAGGTTGTTTTTAGCTACCTATTTTCCAGTCATGTATTTGATATGTAATATTCATTCATGTAAGATAGAGTGAATGAGAGAGAGAGAGAGAGTCTCCTCCTTGTTTGAGTGCAGTCTCCAGGTGATGTACACACCTGTGAGCTGCAACTCCTTCTGTTAATTCAAAGTTTGATTATTTTTATCTCGAAAGGGTTGGGATTCTTCTCTATTTCTCCATATAAATCAAGGTTGTGCAAATAAAATTCACATAATCATCTTTGAACCTTCACCCCGTAATGCTTACAACAGTTTATGAAGTTATCAATGGTTTTTATCTCTATGGGCACTCCTGCTTTTATATCTTTAATTTTCAATTGTAAATATCGTTCCATTAAAAACAAAGCGTAATTCCTAGCAGGTTCTCTACATGCTAGCACATTAGTATACAAAGAGCATAAGGTATTCATTTGTTTGATGACTACATCTAGCCTATGAGTTACCTTTGTGACTCTTTCTTCTACTTTTCGCCATCCTTCAAAGGCCTGAGTTTCTGATGCATTAATGTCCTTCAACTGCTGTTGTAATTTCTCGTATTTTTCTCGAGGGACAGTTTGTTCTGTGAGTTTCTCTATTGTTTTCTGGGCCTGTGCCAAATATTTCACAGAGTTGTTGTCCTCGGATCTTTTTCAAACATAATAGTTGTAGGCGGAATATCTACTTGGATCTTCTTGTCACAACATTTTATGGCCAAGTTTCCTTAGAGGACGGTCCCTCTGTCTAGATTTCCTTATTACAGGCCACTACGTTCTCTTTTTGTATTTTGACATGGGCAACAACTGAATGTTGTTCCTTTCAGTTTTGAATGGTAGGCTAGATTTGAGTCCTCTAAATCTTTTTCTTAAGGGGTTTCACCAGGGTAGTTGCATGCTTTACCACCGAGGTCCTTTTTTCTTTCTTCCCCAATTTCAAAACCCTTATTTTTTGTCGAAGTCATGCTATCATGTTAAGCAGTCTTTGTTGTTCCTTTCGTAATCATTTGATTTCTTCTATTTTCTTGGAAGGAACAGTCATTTGTTTACTCAAGCCTGGACTTTTTCCTTGACCAATTTCCTGATTTTCTTCTTGGGGTGCTTCCTCATTGTTCCACTGATCAGGTTGTTCAGGGGTAGAAACCCTAGCTTGTTCTACTATCTCCTCGGTAAATTCTTCTTCCACCCCTTCTTCTTCATCGAGTTCCTCTGGTGTATTCTAACTAGGAACAGATTGTTCCTCTTCTTTATCTTCATCACTTTTTTCTCTAGATACACTCTCATCATGGGCAAAGTGATTCTCTTTTTCTTCTTCCCTGTCACACAATTCTTCGGATGAACTCTTGTCATGAACAGAGTGCTCCTGCAGTGCTTCTTCCTCAACGCACAGTTCCTCGGATGTACTTTTGTCATGAGCAGAATTCTCCTTCGGTCGTTCTTCGGTGTGGAGGTTTAATGGTCTACGACATTGAGCATATTTGCCCATATTGGCCAGAATCTGGGCCAATTCATCTTCTTGGAGTGGATTTTGAAATGGGCTTTCCTCACATTTCTCTGTTTCTTCTTCCACCTAACTAGATTGCTCGGTCTCTTTCTCCATTTCTCCTTCATCATTTGCCTCCAATTCTTTTTCGTTCTCCTATCCTTCCAATTGTGTGGGTTGCTTATCCCCTGAATCATTTATTTCCACCGATTGACTGGTGTTCCCTTGGGAATTTTCCAACCTCCCTCTGATCCATGCCAATCTAATGGATTTCCTTCATTTTAGCGGTCTATTTGATGTACTGGCAGCATGTTTTCATTTTGGGGCTGGCAAAGCTAGTCCCCTGTCTATTGTGAAAATTAGTTCTTCCCAACTACTTTGTTGCTGAGCAAGACTATAGCTAACTATCAGTCGTATCAACCCATGGTGACTTACTACCGATTCTACATGGCGAGATTCTTCATGCTTTAGGAAACATCGTGTAATAAATAATTTAAAAATGCAGGAAAATTCACAGTGCATTTTTGTTTTAACATGGCTAAAAGCTTAAGGTGGTGTGGTCTTACCCACGACTCTACCCATGACTCTCCCAAGGTTGCAGGTAAAACTCCCTTTCCTCTTACAGTCAGGTTCTGCCCTTCATCTTGGAATATTTTTATGTCGTCTCGCAGTCTCACCTTTTTCAGAGTCCACACAGATCTAGTGGCTAGTAGTCCTGAAACCTCTACAATTATGTCATCGGTGACTGTTACCTATCTCCCTCTCACCATGGAGTGATGTTCTTGCAAGTTCTGCAAAAATTCAATTTCCGTGGTCTCGTTGGATTGTTGTAGATGATTGAGATAAACTATCCATCCTGCCCTTGTTAGGATTTCTCGTGCAGCATTAGAGACCATCAAAACCTGTGGTTCTCTACAAATTGATCTTCCTCCCATGCTTAGCAAACTGTAAAAAAATGCACAGATGGCAATGGAACAGTAGGTTGTTCAAGTTTATAGAAAACATAGAGAAAATGATGAAACAGAAAGCTTGTTCGAATTTCAAATTACTACTAATTGTTGCAAAGCATAACATGGAAATAGCTTTGGAACAACAAGCTATGAAAATTGGAAAACAATATACCATTAAACCTTGCTATTCCGAGTGGAAATTCTCCTAATGATAGGGTGACATGTATGCCAGAAACTTATGAGGTCACCTGCTCCCCCCCTACAATGTGATAGGCCATCCTTGGCCATCAAATGAAGGAGCAATGTGCTGAACTGCCATGGTACAGAGTCATAAAGAAACAACATATACCGAGATTCCATGTTTACAAGAACGAGGGGATTGCCAAAATCGAGGTGTATAATAGAATCACTTAATAAATAAGAGAATGTTGTGATATGATGTGAGATTTGGAGGATAGGAAAGTTGACATGCACAAAAGGTCTGATGCGGTCATTATCAACTTTTTCTGTCATAATTGATTGTAATTGATTTTAATGTTTCAAAGGCTCTGAAGGGTTATATATATAATTTCATTTGAACAATTTATAAAGATATAAGAAGAAGGGTTATATAATTGCTATTGGTGTATAAGAAATATGAATTCAATACCATCAATAGAGCTCTGTTGCCCATAGGTGTCCATAACTGTGACAAAGTTGTTTATTTCACCCTTCGAACCATGATCATTTTTGTATGCCTAGGAAAGTGTTGTGAAATGTCAGAATGGAGGGCATTATGCTAGCTTGGTGACCAGATGAATCATAATACCCTTCACCAGGAAGGACTAAAAGGCGAGTAGGTTGGCTCGTGATGAGACCTCCTGTTCCAAGGACTCTTTATTTTTTTCTGATGTGCCTCTTGGATCATATCCCTGGGGTGGTGGCCATAGTGGGAATGCCACTTCACTTTCTTCCTTATGATCATGGTAGGTTGGCTCTTGATGAGACCCCCTAACCTTCATCTGACAAACCATGTTAGCAAATCATATAAACATTTTTCTCTGTTTTTTTTCTTTTATAAAGCATTTTTCCTATTTATACACAAAGGGTGGTTCAGCACTCCTTAAGAGTAGGAATGGTGGAATAAGTCTTAACATCTCAATAGAAAAATATACCCTTTGTTCCTATTCCTTAATAATGATCAAAGAGGATTATGGGAATCTAGAAAGAACCATCATGATAAAGATAACCGATCATATTGGTATTAGTAGAATAATGACAGCAAGGTGATCAATAGTTGTGTCCTTTCCTCTTTTCTCTTATCAATTTAGAGCAATTTCTTGTAAAGATAACGATTTTGATGTAATTTTCTGATTTTAGTATCCTTTAGTTTGTGTATTCATTGCATAGATGTATAGTTGTGCTTTAAAAATAATCTAAATGGTAAAACACACAAAGAATAAAATGTACTCTAAAAAGATAAAATAGGTACTATGCACAAAATCACAGGCAAAAGGAGAGATATACATGAAATTGTTGTGCATTGAGAGGAACAGTAGTTGTCCCTTAATTGGAACAACAAAGAAAAATAACGCAAGCAAAAAAAATGCCAAAATGTTGTCCCTTCAGAAAGGAATAACAAAAAAATGGTGTTGTTCCTTCGGAAAGGAACAACAAAAAATGCAAGTGTTGTTCCTTCAAAAAAGAAACATCAGAAAATGCAAGTGTTGTTCCTTCGGAAAGGAACAAAAAAAAAAATGAAAGTGTTGTTCCTTCGGAAAACGAACATCAAAAAATGCAAGTGTTGTTCCTTTGGAAAGGAACAACAGAAATTTAGAAGTGTTGTTCCTTCGAAAAGGAACAGCAAAACGTGAAAGTGTTGTTCCTTCGGAAAGGAACAACAAAACGTAAAAGTGTTGTTCCTTCAAAAAGGAACAATAAAACGGCGCACATGCTGTTCCTTCAGAAAGGAACAACAAAATGCAAAAGTGTTGTTCCTTTGAAAAGGAACAGCAAAATGCAAAAGTGTTGTTCCTTGAAAAAGGAACAATAAAATGGTGGAACTGTTGTTCATTTGGAAAGTAATAAAAAAATGTAGAAGTGTTGTTCCTTGAAAAATGAACAGCAGAACAGTGAAAATGTCATTCCTTCAAAAAGGAACAGCAAAGTGGTGAAAAATGTTGTTCCTTCCTCAAAGGAACAGCGAAATGCAAAAGTTGTAGAAATTCAGAAATATGTATAGAAAGTGATTTATACGAACAAAACAAAAGAATTATGTACATAATGTAAGAGAAATCAAATCACTTAATGAACCAAAAGTGAGGAAGATTTCTCTTCCTCAACCAGAATTTGCATCGCAGAGTTGCTGGTAAAAGGATTTGCGAGTTAGTGGTTTGCGGTCTAATCAAACTCGGTGGCGGTTTGCCTTAAAGGTATGTCCGAATTCATAAATGGTGGTTAGAGTAATGGTACCATTATCATGTACCTTCTGGATTTCGTATGGTCCCAATATGTGAGTCTGAAGTTTCCCCGGAAAATCCTGAAGCGTCGAATCATATAGGAGCGCCCAATCTCCTTCACGGAAGACTTTCTTTTTAATGAGGGCGTCATGCCATTTGGCTCACTATTTTTGGATTAATGCAGTATGTTGAAAAGTAGAGAGCCTGATTCCATCTAGCTCGTTGATCTGCTGTAATCTATTAATTTAGGTCTCGTTTAAATCTAGACCAACTTCTTGTGCTGTTCGCAATGTCTGTATTTCGAATTCTATTGGAAAGATGAGTTCCTTTCCAAAATACTAGCTAATATGGTGAATAATTGGTAGAGCTTCTCCATGTTGTTCTATATGCCCACAAGTCTTCCGACAATATTGTAGCCTAATCGCGTGTTGTGATGCAATGGTTTTTGTCAGTATTGCTTCTATTATTTTATTTGTGCTTTCTACTTGACCATTCGCCTGTGGGTGGAATGGAGTAGTAATTTTATGGTGAATATGATAGTTTTTTAGTGTTGCAGCATTTTTATTACCAACAAACTGTGGTCCTTCATCCATAATTATATCTCTTGGGAGGCCATATCGCACAAATATGTGGAACAGGAACTGTATGAGAAAATCCTCTGTAGCTCTCGGCAATGGCTCTACTTCAAACCATTTGGTGACATATTATGTTGCTACCAAAATATATGTTTTCTGGTTTGATGATGGATTGATCGGACCAAAAAAATCGAGCACCCATCGTTCGAATGTTTCAATGACTAGTTGTGGGTTTAGGGGCATTTCATCAGACTGTCCAGGGTGTCCTTCTCTTTGACAACTGTCACAAGCTTGAACACATTTCTTTGCATCTTTGAAGATTGTGGGCCAATAATACCCTATTTGCAGGACTTTGTGACTAGTTCATCGATCTGCGAAATGTCCACCACACGGTCTGTCGTGACAGGCTTTCAAAATGTTAAAAATTTCATCTTCACGGATGCATATCCTGATGCGCATATCTGCCCCTGTATGAAATAAGTAGCTCCCAATCCAAGAGAATCAGGTACTACGCTGGACAGTCTGCTTTCATTCATTGGGGGTCAGATGTTTTGGTAATTTGCCTACTACTAAATAATTTGCAACATCAGCATATCAGGGTGTTTTAACAGTGACAGCAAACAAATGTTCATCTGGAAATTGATCTTCGACTGTTGCTGCATCCACTGGATTTGGCATTCGTGAAAGAAAGTCAGCTACATGATTCTCTTTTCCAGGTTGATCTTTTATTGTGATATCAAATTCCTACAATGAAATCAGCCATCTTGTTACTCTATTGTTTGTGATTGGTTTATTTGCTAAATACTTTATGGCAGAGTGATCTGTATATAAAACAACAGGATATCCAGTGATATAATTCCTAAATTTATTTACAACATGTATTACAGCTAAAAATTCTTTTTTAGTAACAGTATAGTTCAATTCAGCAGGAGATAAATTCTTTCTAATATAATAGATTGCATATGGTTTTTTATTTTCTTCCTATCCAAGGACTGCTCCAATAGCTGTGTCTGAAGCATCTAATGAAATTTGAAATGGGAGGTCCCAATTTGGACCTCTTAGTGTTGGGGCTGTTGACACAAGCTTTTTTAGATCCTCAAAAGCACGATCACATTTGTTTGTCCAAACAAAGTCAACATTCCCTGTTAGTGCGTATAGAGGTGCAGCAATGTGGGAAAAATGTTCTATAAATCTTCTCTAATAACCAGAAAATCCAAGAAAACTGCGTACCTCTGTCTGAGTGGTAGGAGTAGGTATTAACAAACTTATTTAAATTTTGGCCAGATCTACCTGTATTCCAGCTGCTGAGATATAATGACCTAGGATGAGACCTTCAGTCATCATCATATAGCATTTTTCATGTCTTAGGAAAAGCCTAGTAGGGATACATCATTGCAGCACCTTTTCCAATGTGTCTAGTGTTGGGTTGAAATCATCTCCGTATGGTGTGAAATCATCCATGTATACTTTGAGCCCTTCATTTATTAAATCTGAAAAAGATGCTGAGGATAGACCTTTGAAATGTGGCAGGGGCATTGCATAGGCCAAAAGGTAAAACTCTATAGGCAAAGGTTCCCCAAGGATAGGTAAAAGTAGTTTTGTCTTGGTCTTTAGGGGCAATTTGAATCTGATTGTATCCACTGAAGCCATCAAAGAAAGAAAAGAATTTACTTCCTACTAATGTATCTAATACATGGTCAATGAATGGAAGGGGAAAGTGGTCTTTCTATGTTGCTTTATTGAATTCTATGTAATCTAAAAAAATCCTCCACTTCCCATTCTTCTTTGGCACCACTACAAGTGGAGAGACCCATTTGATATTGGAAATAGGATAAATAAAGTTTAAATCTAAAATTTATTGTAGTTCAGCTTTCACAATGTCTTTTAGATGAGGGTTAAATCTTCTTTGGGGTTGGCGAACATGTCTTGCATCCTTTTCTATATAAATGTGGTGTGTACATAACTGGGGATCGATTCCCTTCATTTCAGGATAATCCCATGCAAATGCTTCGTTATATTTCCTTAGTAGTTGGATCAGTTTCTCCTCTTGTTCGGGGGTCAGGTTACTATTAATGTTTAATGTTTTTCCTGACTCAATCTATACAGTTTTGCTATTTGAAATAGAGGTAGTAGGTATTGTTTGGTCATGAGTGTCTTTGAGAGGATCTTCTTCCAATTCATTATCAAATGTTGCCTCTATCATGTGACATTGTATGCAGGATATAGATTCAGCTTGGTTAATAAAGTTGTTAATGACATCATCCTCTATTTGATCTTTGAAATCGAGGGAATCTTCTATAGTTAATGGGGATCTAATGTTTTCGGTAAGGTATGATATAGGATGTTTGTTAGCTTTTATTATTGTGACAATTGGATGGGCTGGAGGATATAAGTCTAGATTCTTGATATTAGCCCCTTTAGTTATGGTCATACTGCCTTGTTAGCAGCTAATGTAAGCATCTGCGGTTGCAAGTCAAGGTTTACCTAAAATTAATGGGTGTCCATCAAGTCAGTTTTTGGGGTTTATTATAAGAAAGTCAGCAGGATATTCCTAGGAATCAATGGATACCATGACATCATGTAGTGTGCCTTCTCGCCTAACCACTGATCGGTCGGCCAGTTCTAATAAAGTGGAAGTCAATTCTATTGATGTAATGCCCAGTTTTTGAAAAGTGGTGGTTGTTAGGATATTAATTGCAACCCCTAAATCAACTAAGACATTTGAAAAGGTTTGTCCATTGATTTGTACTGTTAATATTGGATTTCCTGGGGATTCATATTTGACAGGTGTTGCTTTTCATGATAATAGGCCAGATAAGGTGCCAACTATTTGGACTATTGGGTTATTTGTTATTCTCCTCCTTGGATTTTTTATACATGGCTCTTTGATGGCCTTTGCATATATTGGGATGTCTTGGATGGCTTGGAGGAGTGATATTTTTATGCATAGGTTTTTAAGTTCTCACAGAATGTTAAAATTAGGATGTTGTATAGGTCGAGGTATAATTAATCATTCTGGATGGGGGAGAAGATGTGGTTGTTTGGTCATGAGTTTGTTTTGTAGCCACATCTTGTAATGGTTGTTCTATAGGTAACTGATTTTCAACTTGAACATTTTTATCTCCCTCTATCTCTATAATGTGCCCAGATCTTAATTGAAGGTCATTACACTCCCTTCAATCAGTTTCTATCTCTGGTTTTTCAATTATTTGAATATATTGAACTGGTCTATTATTTCGATTAGGGTTGGGTTGGGCTGGGAGTTGGGGTCTTAAGTTAGACTAGGGGTTTTGTTGCAATGCTGGCAGTGTATGTTGAGAGAGTGGAATGGTTCCTACTAGCTGATTCATCGGTCTTTGCCAGTTTGTCTGACAGGCTTGACTCTGTGAAGTAGGAGGGGACCATTGTGCTGGATATACATTGTTTTGCCAATATGGTAGGGCATAGGGAAAATTGGGCCACTTGGATTGAATTTCTTGATTCGGCCATGGTGATGATGAAGGAAATGGTTGTTGTGACCAATTTGAGAAGGGAGGTTGATTTTTCCACATTGTATCATATTACTAAGAATGATATTGTGGAGGCTGAAAAGAAGAAGAAGGATCGGGGAACATACCTGATTGTCACGGCTACCATTGACGGCACTGATTAAGTAGGTACACCGGTTCTGGCTCTTCTTCCACTTCCTTGTCTACTGCTTTCAAACCAGGAAGTGAAGGAAAACTCTCTGTAGCATGGTCTTTTTTACAAATGGCACAAACTTGAACTGCATCTAATGGACACTCTTTGTGGCTGTGTTTCTTTCTGCATTTGGGACAAAAGATTGCCAGATTTTTCTTTGCCTCCGCTTGTTTTTGTTTTGCTTGCATAATATCCAACTATGTTGACAAAGTCCCCAATATATCAGTTTTGAAATTTTCTAATAAATTTCCAATTTCGGCGTGAGTTACTCCTGGAAAGACCTTGTTGTCTCTTGTAAACCTGTCACGTTCTACTGGTTTTCGTCTTGTGCTACCTCTTGAAATCCTGATACATAAATCAATAATGTCAGCAAAATTTTCCTGATAAATATCTCCATTTCCCCTAATATTTAGTGTTTCAATCGATTGTTCCTTCATTCCTTTAATTAATGTTCTTTTAATACATTATTAGGTAAAGGTAATGATGCATAAGGAGATCTTTGAAGATTGTACTAGAAAAGTTCAACATACTCTTCTAATGTTTCATTAGGTCTAGCTACCATCTAAAATATTTCATCTTTAACTCTCTAGATCTATAATAATCTTGATATTTCTTCAGTAAAGCATATCTCATCTGTTCCTAGTAATTTATAACACCACCACCCAACCCCATAAACCATCATAAAGAAGCTCCTTTTAATGTAGAGGGGAATAGTTTCAGTTTCTGGGCATTAGTGGTATAGTCATATCCTCTGCACATCACATCAAATTCAAATAGAAATGTGTCTGGATGTTTTGATGTGAGGCCATGAAATGTAGGGATGTGCTGGAGAGGAATTTCTTTCATAGTTTCATTAGCTACAGTATCCACAATGGGATATTGCGATGTGGAGGTTTGAGTGTTTGGCTGATTCTTGGCCATTTGGTCAAATATGTGCCAATAATCTTCTGACATTTCTAGGAGGGTATTCTTAGGTTGACTATATGGAGGGGGAATAGCTTCAACATGAATGGCCTTAACAACACTTCCTTTATATCGGATTATGAGAGTTCCTAATGTCTGGAGGGATTTTGATTCTTGAGGTTCTTCAACTTCGTTATGAATAATTTTTTCATCACTTCCCTTATCTGGGCTACTTAATGGGTGAATTATTTCAAGAGGAGATCTTAGTTCTTTAGTTTCCCCTATTTCTCCTGTTCCTTCATAGAGGTTGCTAACGTTCCCTTCTAGTAATTATTTTGGGCTAGAATTCTCAATTTCTTGAAAATCTTGCTCTTCGGTTTGACTATGCACCTAAGCAAAGGCTACAGATGGTGATCTTGTGGCCTAAAGGGAACTAGTAGGTTGTCTAGAAGCAACCTTTCTAGGTCCTACTGAGGGATGAGATACTACTTTCTTAAGGATTTCGTCTATAAAGGTCGATCGGCCAAGGGCCACCGACACCTTAGCTTTATCAGACTTGGGTAGCGGTTTAGGATTCTTCTCAAGCATTTTTTTCTTAGTCATGCACACAAGTCAAATGCTAATTTCCACCCAAAAAAACAAAAAATATGCTAGAAAGTGGGCAGGGGAGCAGGGCTGTTACATGCTTCGTACGCAAGTTCTTACCTTTCATTTTTAAAACCTAATTCTCTCCTAGAAATTTCTTACACTACTCTGGAAAAGAAACAAATGGCTGCACTCTTCCCCGGCAACAACGCCAAAATGTCGAGCAGTAAAAAGGGTCTTTTTAACCACTATTTACCCTACATTAATTATCAATTCAGCAATAATAAGTTATCTCAAAGAGTGTACTCAGTTTGAGGCGGTCATTTCTCAGAGTCATGCTAGTAGTATAGTGCTTCAAATATAAGAGTAAATGGATGCTTGAAATAAAATCTACTTACAAAAAGAAACTTAAAACTCAAATCATGCATTTGGAAAGCTACAACAATTTATCAGTCAAGGGTATAGTAATGGTAACTCTTCCCTTTGTAAACTGATGCATTTAAAAAGGAATCAAGGAAAAGATCATCACTTTAAGAACTAGACAACATATGTTAATGTTCACTACAGTCTTAGATCATTCTGTACACCAAAGCAATGATAACTCAAATGACGGGAAATGGAACATCAACTAATCTTATTAACAGGATTGAACATAAAAACCTTAACCTACGGAAATGAATGCAACAATAAATATATCCTACAGGAATACTTTAGAGATAACTTGAACAACAAATGGAAATAGGATAACAGACTAACAGAAATCAAATAAGGAACAACAACTTAAATCAAATGTAGATGTATAGCAAACCAGATCAAATATTACACACGACATTCTAATATTGAAAGGAACAATAATCTGAGCTTCGATACGACAAGTATGAATCACAGTTATAAAGAAACAGCAATTGTGATCACGATGGAACAACAATCCCAAATGAACAGCAATCACGTTTAAGAGTAAACCATAGATAAATACAGTAATGCAGATTTATGAATATACAACATTGTTACTCTGTAATCGAATAGCAATGGCAATATGTAAGGAACAACAATGTTATATCAATTGTTAAAGGAACAAGAATGTGATATAAAGTTAGAATAAATAGCATAACATTCTTGTTGCAGAGAATAACATTACTTAGTAAAGTATAAACAAAATATAACAGAACTGATATGTAAAATAGTAAGGGACATCAAATTACTAAACAGGGAAAATAGAAGAGATTAAACCACACACGAATCAGAAATAATGGTACAAGAGCAAGTAATCCACCACGTCCGGGCCCTTAGCCTCGAGGGACACACTGCTTAAGATTACTCTAGAATCAAAGATGGAACAACAACCAAATTTTATATATTACACATCAAAATAGAGTTACAGTAATCGCTCTTAGAGAGAGTCGATGATCAAAGTTCCAATTACAAAGGAGAATTTCATAAAAACAACAATAGTCCTCTTTTGGGCTAGCAGTGTTGCCCCTTCTTATAACAGCCGAGCGGAGATATCAATGACACAGAGAATTGTTAAGGTAGCGATCCCTCAGGATCAGAGGATCCTGAGGGATTCGACAAACTATTAGTTCTCAGTTACTTTCTCATTCTCTTGCTCTGATTTGGTATCTCCTCTTCCTTTTCTTGGTTTGTATGCTCCAGTCTGGATCTTCTCATTTGGATGCAGTTCCTTGTCAAAGGGACATCAGTGGATGGTGTCTTGTCATTTCCTCCAGATTGGTAATTTTCTGTTTTCCCCTTTTTCTGTATAAAAAGGGTAATTATTAGTCATCTTACGTTGCATATAAATCTTTTATATTTTATTATAATCTCTTGTCATATACCTAGTTCATGATGTAAATAGGTTATGAGTTTTAAACAAATATGACAAAATAAATGATAATAACATACCTTCTCTAATGCTCAATACCCACCCTCCATGGGGGTTGGGCGATTCTGAGAATTGCCCAACCCCAGCGATAGGCGGGTGGGCCACTGAGGTGGGCGATGCAGCCCCACCCGACCCCACACCCCCTAGCGCCCCATCTGTGCCCTCACACCCTATCCGCCCATCCGCCCTCCCTACCCGCCCTGCGACACCACGACGACCTGCCCACGACTATTGGGTGATTGAGTTCTGCCAGGCCCACCATGCTCACAATAGATGTAATTGTTATTTTGGCTCAGAAAATTATTAATTAAAAAAAAAAATCTTCTCCATTAAACTAATTTAATATGAAAATTTTCAAGGAAGAAAACTTAACTTACCTTTCAATTGCAAGAATTATTCGTTGAATATGTTGTTGATAGCAATGTAGCTGCTCCATAAATTCACAAGTCTTTCAACGAATTTCAGAAAACCTGGATGTGATGTGAGTAATAGTGATAATGAAATTTAGTATATAAGTGAAATTACGGAGATGTTTTACCATACGGTTAATGTGGGATAATTTGTTTTAAAATATTATAAAGCGAATATTGTAGAATTATTTTACAATGTGGTGAATGTGGGATTAATTTGTTTTAGAATTATTATAAAAATTAAAAAAATATTCAATTGTTTAGTAAATATTATATACTTTAACTATTAAAATAATTAATGTAGAAGTTGTAGTTTACAGTTTTAATTTTAATGATTTATTTCATAAAAAAAAATTAGTTTACATTTTTCAATAAATTGTAGAATAAAATAATGAAGGTAAATAAATCTAACAAACTTTTTGGAGGGAAATATTACTGCGAAACTTTTTGGAGGGAAAATTTCATTCTCTAAGCTATATAATATCTTTAGGAGACTCTCCATTTGTGTCATTCAACATATTCTATTTGAAAGGCATGGATTGTTCTGATAGTGAAGTTTCGATTTATACACCATCAACATCTTCATCGCGTAACAACTCTATTCATATTGATGAATATAGCGGGAATTCTTCCACTATGAATAGAAAGTCAATTCTTCCACTTAGTCCTGGTTCTAAGGACTATGAGAGCAGCACTGATGAAAGAGGGGATGGAGAATTCCAAATAAATAAAGAGTCACAGATTCCACTTAGTCCTAATTCTAAGGACTATGAAAGCATCAGTGATGATGAGCTTGATGACAAATTTCAAAAGAATGGATTGTCATGGTGTCCACTTAGTCCTAATTCTAAGGACTATGAGAGCAATAGTGATGAAGAGCATGTTGGTGAAGTTCAAAAGAATGGAGTGCCACGGTGTCGACTTAGTCCTAATTCTGAGGACTATGAGAGCAGCAGTTTTGAAGAGCACGATGGTGAATTTCAAAAGAATGGAGTGTCACATTGTCCACTTAGTCCTAATTCTAAGGACTATGAGAAGAGCAGTGATGAAGAGCACGATAAAGTATTTCAAAAGAATGGAGTGTCAAAGTGTCCACTTAGTCCTAATTTGAAGGACTACGAGAGTAGTAGTGATGAAGAGCATGATGATGAATTTCAAAAGTATGGAGTGTCATGATGTCCAGTTAGTCCTAATTCTAAGGACTATGAGAGCAGTAGTGATGAAGAGCGGGATGATGAATTTTAAAAGATTGGAATGTCACAGTGTCCACTTAGTCCTAATTCTAAGGACTATGAGAGCAAGAGTCATGAAGAGTGTAATGATGAATTTCAAAAGAATGTTGTGTCACAGTGTCCTCTTAGTCCTAATTCTAAGGACTATGAGACCAGTAGTGAGAAAGGAAAAAATGATACACTTAGTCCTAATTCTAATGAGTATAAAGGTAGCAGTGACAAAGGACAGGATGTAGGATCTTGAATAAGTAAAGAGTCACATTTTCGATGTAGTCCTAATTCTATGGAAAATGAGAGTAGCAGTGACAATGCACATGAGGAAGAATATCCATTAAACATCGAGTCAAATTTTCCATTCAGTCTGAATTCTAAGGACTATGATAGTAGCACTGAAGACGGGGAAGACGAAGAATATCCTCCAAGTCAATATTTGAAAAGCAAAGCTGATCATAGTGTGGATAACATTCCTCTTAATGATGATGAAAATCCTTATACAATTGATGATCCAATGATGGAGATGTTGCCAAGAAATATTGTATCGATGAGTAGGAGCAGACCTTTTCGTATCAATGCAAGTTGTTCTAGTTATACAATGGGTAGAGTAGAATATCTAATGAGAAGAAGTTCTATTAGTGCTCTCATTTCAAGTGAATGTTGCCAAAAAGATTGCTTGAAACATATGGATTTCAAATTTTCATTAGAAAGCAGGAAGATATATTTGTCAATGAATAAAAGGATGCAAAATTCATATTTACTTAGGTGCATGAAATATACATTGTCAGGTTATGGTTATCATATTAGAACTTTATTTATCTGTAGAAAATCTTTCAAAATGTTTCATTCTATTGGGAATTTTCTTCTCTCGAGAATTCAAGGAAATTTGGAAAAGGATCGCACATTTTATTCATAAGTACATCATAAAAGATAGGTTGGGCCATTATCAAATACTGCAATGTCATGGATGAAAGATTTCTTTTCAAAGCATGGAGAGTGTATTCCAAATAGAGAGACAATACATATTCTAGATAATTTTTCAAGACGAGAATTCTACAACTTATACAAAGAATATGCAGAAGATGCTGAGGGACATGGCCAATTTATTACATATCAATATTTTGTGAAGGTATGGAAGAAAGAAGTCAACAATGTCCATATTCCTAAGAAGAAAAGGATGGGTATTTGCAGTACATGTGCTTCTCTTAAATTAGAAAGGGACAAATGTGAAGGGTCAGAAAGAGGTAAGCATTCATAACTTTAACTTTTAAAATCATATAGTCATCAACAATGAAAACATATTTCTTAATGAATTTCTTTTATGTTGTGTAGATTTAATTGTCAAAGAACTTCAGGAGCATCGTGAACAACAAACAAATGAAAGAAATAAGTTGTACAAGCATCGAAAGAAGTGTTATGATAACTCGCATAAATATGTGGATTTAATAATTCATGGTGTGGACCAGAAGAAAACACTTTTACCACATTTCGTTCGCACACACAAAAATTTACAAGAGGAAAATTTTATTCAGTTTCACTTGGTCGGTTGTATGATATTCCTTGGGAAAAGGTCGCCAAGGGTGTACTTCACAGCTCCAAATATTCATAATGATGCAAATCTAACCATAACCATAATTAATGATGTGATTTCTCATTGACCTGGTAATCTTTCTGAAGTTTTGTATCTACAATTGGACAACACTTGCCGTGAAAAAAAAAGCCAGGTTGTTTTTGGATATCTAAACATGCTTGTTGAATTAGGAATTTTTCAAAAAGTAAAGGTTGGTTTCCTTCTTGTTGGGCACACTCATGACCGTACTGATTAGATGTTCATCCATTTTTTACTCACATTGAGGAGGAAGGAAGTTGGGAGCTTTCCATCACCAATTGAATGTATTAAGAAATCATACATGCCAGAGCCTACTTTTGATGTGTTGGAAGAAACTGTTGACATTCAAACGTTTATTCTAGGATCATATGGTGAGGGGCATGCATTCAACAACTTAATGACATTAGCTTCCAACATCAATTTCGTATAAAAAAAAATGACGGGAAAACACTAATATGGGGCAAGAAGTATTCAACTACTGCAGAATGGACACGGTCATCAAGTTTGCAATTTTTGAAGTTCATTCGAGATCATCCAATATTTGCATAAAAAATATTGTTATTACAATCAGTTGGTGAAGTTCAAAATGCATGTACACAAAATAGAGATATAAATTATTCTGATTTCCTGGAAGAAATTAAAAAATGTATTGGGTATACATATGAGTACTTTGACATTGTTGATTCAGTTTGGTGGGAGTCATTTGTCAATAATCAAAGTGATATCATTTCAACAACAACAAATGAAGATATACCTTTCAAAAATCCATTTATTTGGGCACAAAATGTGTCTAATGAACATGAGGAAATAAACATTGTTGAACAACAACAATCTCAAGGTATTATTAATTCTTCACAGGCAGAGGAAAGAGAGATGTATATTGGTTCCAGAAGATCTCATGCACAATGTGAAGCCATGGGAGACATTTACAGGGGTTTAGTATAGGATATTAAGGAGGGTTGCATGATTGCAGTGCTAGCAGATGGAGATCCCAATGGCTATCCATTCTGGGTTGCTAAAGTTATAAAGTTCTTTACAGAAGATGAGGATGTTACAAGTGTTGAAGTACATTGTTATGCCACAAATACAAACTCATCTAATGGTCTTTATAAGCCAGAGATGGTAGTTGACAAAAAAAAATGTAGAAAGAGAAAAAGAAAGGGTACAAATATAAATCGCCACTGCAGAGACATATTAAAATTAGAGGATGTTGACATACTTTTTTATGACTTCATTTTAACAAAGAGAGGAACTCTTCACTTCAAGGCAATAGAGATTCTAAAAAGGTTGTTACCAGAAGGAACAGTGCTGAGATGGGAGTCTGCTGAAACCAGTCATAGATCTAGAAGAATTTTGAAACCTAATGTTGGCATTATGATGCATGTGTTGTACTTGATGGCAACCCTCTCATAGAAGATAATCTCACTTGTATACATTCAGATGAATCCACAGAAGAGATATCAAATATGACAGAATACATGGATGTAGGACAGTTCAAAGGGATCAGATGACAATTCACAAGTAAGCTTTGCCATCAAGTCCAAAGGGGGAGATTTTTGGCATTATGGCTAAAGTGTTGTCCTTGATGGCAACTCATACAGGTGATGGATCACTGTACAACAGGTCAGTAGCAGAGATTGATGATTAGCTCACAAATAATGAAGAAAACAAGAGGTACGTAGGTACATCGTAAAAAAAATGCGGACCCGCAGGCATGTCATAGATAAAGTGCGTACATACCCGCAGGTACACCATGTAAAAGGTGCAGACCCCAGTTCACTCACTTCAATGCAGAGAAGCGTGCTCACGTGGGGTTTCTTATGTTTGGCCCGTGGTATTTAGCCCGCCGTTCTTGATTCTATGGTTTTGGCCCGTGGTATAGGATCTAATTTAGCACCGGTTTGGATCCCTTGTATTGGTTATCTATGGTATTGATCCATGATTTTAGGAAGAGCCTGCCTATATAAAGCAAAGGAGATCATTTGGCTAGATATGTGTGAAATTAGAAGATCTTAAGAGAAGTTAGATCTGAAATTCTTGTAATCGGTTTGTGAGAGAGAGTTGAATCAATATGAAGAAGAAACATGAGAATTACAAGTCGGATCTACTAATGGGTTGATATCTCCTCGGCGCATGTTCAAATCTGTAGATCTGACAGTCTGGGTCATTCTTGAAGTCTTGAAATTATCTATACCCATAGGAACGCAAGTATAGTAAAGGAAAAGTGCGTAGGTACGCAGGCCCAGAAGCGATGCAGGTGCGCAGGTTCGCAGGTCCAGAATTGCAGAAGGTGTGGAGGGGCGTAGGCATCCCATTGGACACAGAGTGGAGGTGTGCAGGAAGTCCGTGAGACACAGTGCGTGGGTGCGCAGGGAGGCAGTTGGAAACAGTGCGGATGTACGCAGGTGTTCTAAGGGTGAAGCTGCGGACTTTTCATGAACTCTATTTAGCTGCCCTTGTTTATTATTGTTGTGTCCTGGGTTTTGAAGTGGTGTCTGGTATTATGGTCCGATAAGAGCAGTGATTGATTGAATGATTATGATTAGCTTCAGTATTGATAGATGAATGGATCAGGTTCATAATGACTTATCCTTATATGATCTGGTGGACTAGATCTGATCGATAACTCTCATTGTATATGTATTGATCTGGTGATTGGGTGATTCAGAAGGTTGTTTGATTATGAGCTTCAATATTGTTGTTGTGTCCAATATGAAAATTGGATGAAATGTGGCCTTTCAGATTATGTGTTGTGCTTCAGTGTATCCAGTCTGAAAATTGATGAAACGTGGTACCTGGAGGAGAGAAGATTGTAGCAGGTAGCAGCCTGCGTACTAGTAAATGGATCAGCTAGTACAAGAGCAAAGGGGGTTGTAGCTCCCGTACTGGTATAAGACTGCACCAGTACAAAATATTGTAAAAGGATTTTCTTATTAAGAAGAAGATTGTGTTGGGTCCCTATAATACTAGTGATTACCCCATTACTATTGTAGTTATACCCCTTATTTATATTGTTGTGCCCCTATTACCCACATATTGTTATTTCTGTGCCCCATAGAATCCCTCTATTATTATTTTTGTGGCTTTATATTATTATTGTTAGGTCGGCTGGATTATATTGTGACTCCTTAGACTCCTATATATAGAAAGGAGGTTTTGTCATTTGTATCATGCAAGAATTGTTCATTTATGTAATGTAAAGGAGGTTGCCCCCTCTAAGAGGCTGAATTCTAAGGCGTGGATCTCTCTTTTCTATCTTTTTGTGAGCTGGTTTCATAACATTTGGTATCAGAGCTTTGGATTCTAGGGTTTCGCTGCTCCAAACAGGTCATCGTGGCATTTTCGCTATAACATTTTTCTGTGATGTTTCAGAAGTCGTAACAAAAACCCACTTGAGAAGAAATTGTGCTGAACCTTGGGTCCGAATTTCAGATTTTTTCGCGCGATATTTTCAGAGATATGATCTGAGGAAGTTGGTCTTTTTGCAGACTCCAGAATTACACTCAAAACAGGTGACCTGGGGAAAATCGTCATAACTTTCTTTCTGGGCATCGGATTGAAATTTCGTAAGAAGGTACAGAAAGAGGACGGACTGTAGTTTTCTTTTATATATTTTTTAGAGTCAAAGGTTGAAACAGTGACACGTGGCACGTCGTACAAGTTCACTCTACTGAACTAGTCTATAATCAAGTCACTGTGGGAGATTTCGCATAACTCTTCCTTGGAGAATCCAATTTGGGTCAGACTTGTGGCATTGGAAAGAGGACACAGAGGGCTACTACAGGTCAAAAATTCAGAACTAGATAATCAGAAAGTACAGAGATACATCGGAGGCAATATCGAGCTCCTACAAAGTGAAAAAAGGTGTGTAGATTTTCTTTAATTTTTGCTTAAGCTTGGTTTGAAAATTTATTTTGAAGGAATTCAAAGGGCATATTAGAGAATTATTATCGGTAACTGATGCCCCGAGGAAAGAAAATGCAAACACCTAGTAAGGAGCCTGAAAGCTCTAGCATGACTCATGAAGAAGAAGAAGAAATGCTATATGGTATATCAAAATTACAAGAACAAGTGCAACAAGTGTCACTTGCACAAAAAGCAACAGAATCTAAAATGGATGGTTTAAGGAAAGATGTAGAAGCTAAGATGGATGGTTTAAAGAAAGGTGTAGAAGCTAAGATGGATGGCATGGAAGCTAAGGTGAATGGCATGGACGCTAAAATTGATGGCATGGATGATAAGATGGATAAGTTGCTACAAGAAATAGTCACTAAGGGTGAAAGAGTACTAAAGGAAACTCATGATGAGAACAAAAGAAATGTTAATCATGATTCCATAGACTCTAATGTTGGATCGAAGACTCACCATGTTCCAAAAATCGATATGAGGAAGTTTGATGGCAAGGATCCCGCCACATGGATATTACAGATGGAGCAATTCTTCGATCTCAATAATGTGCAAAACACACAAAAGGTACGTATGGCAACTTTATATTTGGAACCAAATCAGTTTGTATGGTATCAATGGCTTTGTTCTCGTAAACAGTTTATCACTTGGGCAATTTTTACGGAAGAATTGATAGCACATTATGAGGATACAAAAAGCAACACTTTTTTTAGCCAATTGATAAGTCTCAAACAAAAGGGTTCAATAATGGAGCACATTGAGGAGTTCCAAAAATTGAACATAAGGGTAAAAGATATTCCAGAGGAGCATAGGATTGATGTGTTCATAGGGTCTTTAAAGGATAATATCCAACATGATGTGCGCCTTTGGGAACCTGATTCATTAGAAAAGGCATTCAGGTTAGCAAGAAAAATGGAAAGCAAAATTATGGCAACTAGGAAGCATACCATTCACAACTATAAAGACGGAAGTGTTGTTGCCCATAGTCTTCCACAACCTACAAGGTTGACACCACAACAATTGGAAGAAAAAAGAGCAAAAGGGCTTTGTTACAATTGTGATAGCAAATACACAAAAGGTCATAAGTGTGCTGAGAAGAAATTATTCTACATAGATTGTGAAGAGGAAGAAGAAAAGGAGCAAGAAAGGTCAAAAGAAGAGGATATATTCCAGGAACAAAGCCTAGATGAAGAACAAATAAATCCGACCATATCTTGTAATGCATTGGCGGGAATTACCACTCCTCAAACCATCAAGATAGAAGGACAAATCAAGAAGAAAAAGGTAATAGTGTTGATTGATTCAGGAAGCACCCACAATTTTATTCATTGTAGGGTAGCAAAAGAATTGAATTGCTTCCTATATCCAGCACCAGAGTGTCAAGTGATGATTGCAAATGGAGGAACAATAAATTGTTCTGGAAAGTGCCATAATATCAAGCTATCCATGGGAGAATATGTATTGACTAGCCCAATGCTTTCCATTCCAATGGGAGGTGCTGATGTTGTACTAGGAGTCCAATGGCTACAATCCTTGGGTACAATAGCTTTTAATTTTCAAGAACTTTTCATGAAATTTTCTGTGGAAGGAAAGGAAGTTGAATTAAGGGGTATTGCAGGGAAACCAGGAAAGATAATCAGCTCTAATGGCATGACAAAGCTTCTAAAAAAGGAGCAAAGAGGTGTAATTGCACAATTATGTTCGCTAGATGTTTCCACATTGGAATCATCTATTTCTCCAGATCTCCAAAAAGTCCTGGACAATCATTCCAAGGTATTTGAGACTCCCAAAGGTCTCCCACCTATGCGTGATCATGATCATGCTATTCATCTGATTCCAGGAAGTGTTCCTCCAAACATCAGGCCGTACAGATATCCATATGTCCAAAAAAGTGAAATTGAACGTATGGTTGCAGAAATGCTAGAGGCTGGTATAATTCAACCGAGTCAAAGTTCTTTCTCAGCTCCAGTAGTATTGGTGCACAAGAAGGATGGATCATGGCGCATGTGTCCAGATTATAGGGAGCTCAACAAGCTCACTATTAAAGATAAGTTCCCCATTCCTGTCATTGATGAATTACTGGATGAATTGCATGGATCAATTTACTTCACCAAGTTGGATCTTCGTTCGGGATATCATCAAATCAGAATGAAGATTGAAGACATTCCGAAAACGACATTTAGAACTCATGAGGGTCATTATGAATTTTTGGTCATGCCTTTTGGCCTTACCAATGCACCTTCAACATTTCAAGGTTTGATGAATTCAATTTTCAAACCATTCCTTAGAAAATTTGTGTTAGTATTTTTTGATGATATACTAATCTACAGCAAGTCTTGGAAGGATCATGTTGAACATGTTGACAAGGTGCTACAACTATTGGAGGAGAAACAATTATATGCAAAAAGATCCAAATGTTTCTTTGGAGTCCAAGAGGTGGAATATTTGGGTCATATTGTATCTCATGAAGGAGTTAAGGTAGACCCTAGCAAAATTAAAGCCATTAAGGAATGGAAAATCCACAGGGTATTATCGCAAGTTTGTTAAGAATTATGGGAGAATAGCAGCACCTCTAACAACATTATTGAAGAAAGATTCATTTTCATGGACTCCGGAAGCAACAAAGGCCTTTGAACATCTTAAAGAGGCAATGTGCCAAGCACCAGTCTTAGCTACACCGGACTTCACAAAAACCTTTATTGTGGAATGTGATGCTTCAGGAAATGGAATTGGTGCTGTTCTAATGCAAGATGAAAGACCCATTGCTTTTGAAAGTCGTCCAATCAAGGGAAAGTTTTTAAGCAAAGCTATTTATGAGAAGGAAATGTTGGCAATACTCCATGCACTTAAGAAATGGCGACCCTACCTAATGGGAAGACACTTCAAGGTAAAAACGGATCATGATAGCCTTAAATACTTTTTAGAACAAAGATTATCCTCTGAAGAGCAACAAAAGTGGGTCACAAAGATGTTGGGTTATGACTTTGAAATCATCTACAAAAAAGGGAAGCAAAATGTGGTGGCAGATGCACTCTCAAGAAAGGATGAGGATGTGGAAGCATTGTTGTGTGCCATTTCTATTATCCAACCAGATTGGATAAATGAAGCAAAGGAGGAATGGAAGAATGACGAAGAAGTGTGGGCACTTATTCGAAAGCTACAACAAGATTCCAGTACTTCTGATACATTTAGCTGGCAAAATGATTCGTTATGGTACAAAGATCGCTTATACCTCTGTAAGAATTCCCAGCTAAAACAAAAGATTCTTATGGAATTGCACACTTCTCCCTTAGGAGGGCACTCAG
Organism: Pinus tabuliformis; assembly: GCA_031772625.1. Classification (NCBI taxonomy): domain Eukaryota; kingdom Viridiplantae; phylum Streptophyta; class Pinopsida; order Pinales; family Pinaceae; genus Pinus; species Pinus tabuliformis. The sequence goes on from CM062805.1 coordinate 1,035,015,143, forward strand.
GATTTTTAAAAACTTACCACAGGGTTAAGAAGGAATTTTTTTGGGATGGCCTTAAATCAGATATTCAAAAGTTTGTGGCAGAATGTTTGGTTTGCCAACAAAATAAAGTTGAAACAATTAAGACACCGGGTCTATTACAACCTTTATCCATTCCAAGCCAACGTTGGGAGGAGGTTTCAATGGATTTTATCACAGGTTTACCCAAGTCTGAGGGAAAGAGTGTCATCATGGTGGTAGTTGACAGACTTACCAAGTATGCACACTTTTGTGCATTATCACATCCATTTAAAGCCAGTACAGTTTCTACTGCATTTATGGAAACAGTTCAAAAGCTACATGGAAACCCAAAGATTATTGTAAGTGACAGAGATCCCATTTTCACTGGAAATTTTTGGACAGAATTATTTTCTTGTCTTGGTACTCAGTTAGCTCATAGCTCATCTTATCATCCTCAATCTGATGGGCAAACTGAGATAGTAAACAAATGTTTGGAAGGATATCTTCGTTGCTTTGTATCTGATAAACAGACACAATGGGTCAAATGGTTGCCTCTGGCTGAATGGTGGTATAACACTTCCTTCCATACAGCAACAAAAATGACCCCATTTATGGCACTTTATGGGTACCAACCACCATCAATCACATCATATTTAAGAGAAAATTCTAAGGTTCAGGCAGTGGAACATCACATCGAACATCAACAAGTCCTCCAACTCTTAAAGGATAACCTCGTGTTGGCACAAAATAGAATGAAACAACAGGCAGATCAACATCGCAGTGAAAGAAGTTTTGATGTAGGTGATTGGGTATTCCTACGGCTACAACCATATAAGCAAATGTCCCTAAAGCAAGCTAAGAAGGATAATAAATTATCACCAAAGTATTATGGTCCGTACAAGGTGTTGGAAAAGATTGGTACTATGGCATACAAATTGGAGCTTCCTGCAGCTTCTCGATTGCACCCAGTTTTCCATGTTTCATGTTTAAAGAAGGTTATAGGCGACAAGCTCCCAGTTCAAACAATATTGCCAGAACTTGACGAGGAAGGAAAAATTATATTGGAACCGGAAGCAGTCACAGAAACAAGAACTCGACAGCTACGAAATCGATCAATTTCAGAGTATCTTATCAAGTGGAAGAACTTATCCGCTGAAGATTCCACATGGGAGGATGAGAATTTTATGCAGAAGTATCCAGAACTGCTCAAACGTTGAGGACAACACTTTTTTGAAGGAGAGGGGCATGTTGGGTCCCTATAATACTAGTGATTACCCCATTACTATTGTAGTTATACCCCTTATTTATATTGTTGTGCCCCTATTACCCACATATTGTTATTTCTGTGCCCCATAGAATCCCTCTATTATTATTTTTGTGGCTTTATATTATTATTGTTAGGTCGGCTGGATTATATTGTGACTCCTTAGACTCCTATATATAGAAAGGAGGTTTTTTCATTTGTATCATGCAAGAATTGTTCATTTATGTAATGTAAAGGAGGTTGCCCCCTCGAAGAGGCTGAATTCTAAGGCGTGGATCTCTCTTTTCTATCGTTTTGTGAGCTGGTTTCATAACAGATTGACTTGCAGCAGGTGGTTTTCTCCCGCATTGGGTTTCCACCTTATATCATGGTGTTCATGTGTGTGCCTTATGTGTGATGATCTACTCTATGTTACTGCACCTGTTAACTGATAATATGGTTGATAATGTTCTAATGCACTCATTGAAGATCAATTAACTTAATCATAAGAAGTTGTGGAAGTAGAATATATGAATCATAGTTTCGAAATGAAAAAGTTTTATTGACTTAATAATATTGATTCACCCCCCCCCCTCTCAATATTATTTCCAACACCTAAAATGTTGAGCATGCATGTGGACTCAGATGGGGCACTAGTTAATGAAAGAGAAGAATATGGAACATCTTCGTCAGCATCCAGTCACTCATCTGAAGATGTGAATTCTGATGGTGTGCAAGAAAATATGAGTGATTTTGAATAACTGTTTAAGGAAGTTTATATAACCGATGTATGCATCATATCTTGAAATAAAATTAGTGATTTCCATGTGGTGTTAAATAAGAACTTATGAGGCATTTTTATGTTGTTGGATTATATGTCTTAATTATGATAATTTTTATTGTTTAAATATATGCTATTCAATATACAAATAATGACTTTTGAATTCATTTACTGATGTAATTTGTTCATAATGACATGTTTTTTTAATTTTATGGTTGAAAAAAATTCAATTTCTTTTGTATCTAGCATGTTATGGTTGAAAACATGTTGAATTAATACTTAGGAAAGAAAAATGACATTCTACCAAAAACATTAATGTGTTTTTTCCTCATAAACAACTTTGTTTGGCACATAAAAATTTGATTTTACTAGCATTTTTTAAAAAGTTTGAAAATTGACCCTAAAAAAAAAATCATTGTTCCAGTATCATCACTTTCGTTTTGAAGATATATTTTGCATGAAAATTTGGTATTAAATTTCGTAGTCACTGCCATTTTTAAAACATGTTCAAATTTGACCCCTAAAAAATAAAATCATAGTTCTAGTATACACACTTTTCGTTTTTAGCACTATTTTTGATGGTTTTTTGGGGTTTTTTAGCTAGAGTTCCCGTTTTGAGTTTATAATTCCCGTTTCAAAGTTTACATTGTTTTCTGTGTTCGCTCAAACCGAGATTCTGTTCCTTGGACATATAGTGGATCAAGGGTACATACGAATGGAGCCGAGCAGAATGAAGGCAATCAAGGACTGGGTTGAACTAAAGAATGTCCATGATATGAGGGTGTTTTTGGTCATGGCCAACTACCAACTGAAGTTTGTATAGGGGTACTCCAAGGTAACATCATCACTGACAGACCTGTTGAAGGAAGACAAGAGATGGAGTTGGACAGATAAATTTCAGGTGGCATTTGATGATTTGAAGAAGAGGATGGTTACAACACCAATACTGAAGTTGCTGGACTTCGAGCGACCATTTGAGGTACACACAAATGCTTCAAATTTTTCCATAGGAGGGGTTCCTATGCAGGATGGGCATCCAGTGGCGTACGAGGGTTGGAAGTTGCAGGATAGAGAACGGAGGTATCTGGTCCATGAGAAGGAGATGACTATGATAATTCACTGTCTTCATTTGTGGAGGCATTACCTGATTGGGAAGCCATTTGTTGTCAATACGGACAATGTTGCAGCAAGTTATTTTGCATCATAACCGAAGCTTTCGGCAAAGCAAGCTCATTGGCAGGACTTCTTGGCAGAATACGACATGACTATTAAGTATAAACCATGAAGACTCAATGCGGTAGCAGATGCCCTTAGCAGGAAGGGACAACTTATAGCAGTGGAAGGAGAAGACTAGGAAACAAGGAGTAAGAGTCATGTTCGGACGCCGGAAGAGATGCAGAATAAGCTCAAGGAAAGTGTTGAGACCAATTCTCAGGCGCAGAATATAGTGAAGCATATAATGGAGGGGGAGACACAAAAGTTCTTTCTACGAGGTGGAATCTTGTTCTTTGGAAATCGACTCTATGTTTGAAAGTCATCTGGGCTCAGGAGGCACCTTTTGAAGGAGTGCCATGACTCACTGTGGGTTGGCCACCCAGGGCAGCGCCGTTCTTTGGCATTGTTGGAGAGAGGATTATTTTTGGAGAAGATATGGGAGGATGTAGAGGAGTATGTACATACGTGCATCATTTGTCAGCAGGACAAATTAGATAATTAGAGGCAAGGAGGTCTGTTGCTGCCTTTACAGATTCCTGAGAGACCATGGATGAGTGTCTTGATGGACTTCATCACTTAGTTGCCACAGGTGCAGGGGTATGATGCCATTGTTGCAAAAAATATACCATGTGGAGTCGAGCGGATTGCGGAGTTGTTTTTCAAGAACATAGTGAAGTATTCGGGGATGCCATTAAGCATTGTGTTGGACCGAGATCCACGATTTATAGGTAGATTTTGGACTACATTCTTCAAGTTAGTTGGGACAAAGTTGTTGATGAGTTCAAGTTACCATCAATAGACAAATGGACATACCAAGAGGATCACCGCATTACTGGAGGATTATTTGAGTCATTATGTGACGGATGATCAGAAGAATTGGTCTGAACTCTTAGATGTGGCTCAGTTTAGCTACAACATACAAAAGAGTTTTGTGACGGGGTATAGTCCATTTGAGTTGGTAAATGGACAGATGCCAGTCACACCACATATCATAGTGACAGGAGGTTTGCTGAGGAGTCCTCATGTGAAGAAGTTCATGAAGGCTTGGGATGAGACCTTGGAGCTAGGATGGTTGTGCTTGCATGAAGCTACAAGGAGAATTAAGAAATGGGCAGATAAGGGAAGACGGGATGCACACTTCAGTGTGGGAGATATGGTGTTTTTCAGAATTACTGGAGAGCAGTTTCAACCAACTAAGGGGACTACGAGAAAATTGATGAGGAAGTATGAGGGACCATTCTGGTGAAGAAGAGAGTGGGGGAAGTTGCTCATGATTTGGAGCTTCCACAACATATGCACATGAAGAATCTAGTTTTTCACATGAGTCAGTTGAAGAGATGCAGACTTGATGCTGATCATCCAGAGAGAGCTGAACCATTGAGAGGAACAGCCATGATTGTGGACAAGCTAAATCTAGAGTTGGAAAATATTTTGATTTTCTAAACTACAGGGATTGGTTGCCACATGAAACGGGAATTTCTTGTTAGATGGAAGAATGCATTGGAGGAGGAAAGCTGGGAAATGAAGGACTCACTTTGGAGATGGAAGCAAAAGATTGCGAAGTATGATAGGAAGCTACTGAGGAGAGTTGGATTGTCGAGGGCGACAATGATTTCAGGTGGGGGAGAATGTAATGCCCTGTGGCTGGCGAGTCGCCTGAGTGCACCCATCGATTGACTGAAGTAGTGTGCAAGGAAGGCGAGCGACCAAATGGGCGAGACATGTCATGTGGGCGAGGTTGGTCGCACGTTTATATTCAGGTGAGTTGTGAACTTGTACTACGGGCCGACCGGGCAATGTTGGCAAAACAGGCGAGTTGAGGTGGGGTGATCTCGTGTGATGGGTGGTCTGACCTACACTTGAACGAGTTTGGTAAATGTGCGAGTCAGCTAAAGGTTGAAATGGAGGGTCGACTGGGTGGCACGACCCCCGCTACCCACCATATACATAGACGGGTGGAAACATGGCGAAAGCATCACATTCGATCACCACTCATCTACGAGCTGTGAAGGAGGTGGTGGTAGCCACAGTGGGTAGGTGAAAAACTACAGGGAAAATGCGCCCACTGGTCGGGAAGGCAAACACTGGTGTTTGGCATGTAGATTGGGTGAATGTGTAGCATGGGTGGAGGGCTGCACGAAGGCACCCACATGTCGGTCGGTAGTGTGCGTGGAGGGCTACACCAAGGCACCCACACACTGGTTGGAGACTCAAGTGGAGGTTGCACGAAGGCACCCACCCGACGATGAAATCAGGTGGAGGGCTGCACGAAGGCACCCGCCCGATGGTGACATGAGCTCGGTGAGGAGGTCAGGTGGAGGGCCGCACGAGGCCGTGCCCGCTAGACTCGGGTAGGAAGCTTGTGGGTGAAACGATGAAGTGTGGGTAGGCAACCACCATGCGAGGTGTGCACAAGGTGGGTGCCTGACATGGGTAAAACGCTGGTGGAGCTTCGGTCCTGGTCATTTCTAAATTCTTCAAATTCATAATAAAAGATTATTATTGCATATGAATGGTGTGCTCTATGTTGTGTTATGAATGTTTATGATGATGATATAATGTTAATGGATTCTGCACATTAATATTGTTAATGAAATATGATGAATGTTAGGTGTAGTTCACAAAGTAACTTAACAATGGAACATGTTACCTACTTAGGCGGTGCCGCACCTTTGTCAATTAATGAAAAAAGAATTGGGGGATGTGACAACCATGATGAAACTAGCTTCAATTCCACAATGGAAAAATCTATGATGCAGTTGGAGGATGAAATGGGTCATTCGATGTTGAAGGAGTTAGAGGATGAGCTAGAAAACAACAACGGGAAGCAGGATCCTCTGTACTGGACTCTTAAACCCGAATCATATTGGGTTATTGAAGGATGTTGCAGAAATTAGGGTTTCCTTCTAAAAGATAAATGTAAATTCAATAGCACTCCATGGGAGTACAAATTATGGAATGGAGGGCTTTGTATAAAAGAAAATATGGTGATTTTTTATTTATTTTTAATTTATGTGAAACTATAAATGCGTATGCAGACCAAGGAAATAATGGGAAGAGGTAATCCTAATAAGAATGGATTATTATATATTTATATGTAATGTAATTCTTATATTTAAATGACATAATTATATACTTATATCTCATGTACTTTTCTATATTTAAATGAGTACGGTTCTAAATGATGGTCCTCTCTCGATCATTTGTACTAAATTATACAATGATATGGGTAGCAGTGAGCACATTGCATTCTTTACCTTATATTATTAAATTACACTATTATATAATATTTTCAATCATATAATATAATTTATTATTTGAAATATAGATTATAAAATTGTATATATATATTTTTAGAATAAATTTATTGAATTAAATATTAGAGAATATAAAACTATATTATTAAATTAAGTATATTAAATTGATTGACAGAAAATGTTGGTTTCATTTTTATTAGTGTAAACAATAAAGACATTTGGTTAGTTCAGTAACTAGTTTTCTAATTTGTAGATACAGAAATCCTCATTCTCAACTTCTTAATAAATATTTAAGTACTTTAAGTAGATAGTTCACAATTTTTTTCCTTTTGATCATAACTCACAATGGAACTGTTCTTTACCTCTAATGTGTCCCACACAAATTGTATGTAGATATTTAGGGGCAATTTTGTATGTTGTCATGTAGTTCTCCAAATTGTTAAAGTTATTAAAACCCTATGAGATTTTCTCATATTCCAATGCACTAGGTTGAAGAAACATCAAACACTTGAACTTCATGGTGATATTAAAGAAAATAGAAAAATATTAAAGAAAATAAATAAGTAATATGGTTTCAATTATATTTAATAATTTTATATATAATTACAATTATTATTAGATGCCAATTTTAGAGTAATATTAAATAATACTATGTATGATTATAATTATTATAAAGCAATATTCAATGCTATTGTGCATAATTATAGGTATTTTCATTCTTATAAATTTAAAATGAGAAGATTTGGAACAATATATTTTGTTAATAATGTTAAGTGATGTTTCAACTAGATCCGATGTTTTGATATAACACATGAAAATTTGCGACGCGGGAGCAAAGCAGGAGCGACGAAGGTTTCAGGTTACAATGGATGTTATCCCCATGGATGGGCGTAGAGGAGGGAGTTTCACTCCCTCCTACAAGGAGGTGGTAGCTAACAAGAGCAAGAAACCTCCAGATAAAGGCAGAGGTAGAGATGAGGAAGGAAGGAGAAATAGGGAAGAGGAAACGGGAGGTTCCAAATCGGAGGAGAATGATGACACAAAAGACAAGGAGGAAAATGACAAAAAATAGAGTTCACAAAAGACAAAAATCAGAAAGGACCGTGTAAACCCAAGGCTGAAATCACTCCTAGAGTAGTATTAAATAATCCAACGCTGCGAGTGCATAAGTAGCACATGCAGACTTATGCAATCATATGCAAATTCATGGGGTTATTGCCCATTGAAAAAGCTTTATAAACTTGGATCAGATACCACTGGAAGCCCAAAGGGAGCATTGATCTACATCTGGGGTCCAAGGGTTTCTTCACAGTGGTGTTCACCAACATTGAGGATAAAGACAGAGTGTTTGAAGGTGGGCCCTACTTCTATGTGGCAGCAGGGCTCTACATGAGGCCATGGATGATGAATTTCGTTCCGGAGAGGGAAACTTTTACTTCAGTCCCGGTTTGGGTAAGAATCTATTCTCTACCTCTTGATTATTGGCAAATAGAATCGCTAGCTGCCATAGGTAATAAATTAGGAAGGTTTGTCAAAGCTTTAGAAGCCACAAGGAGGGGAAAATATACCCCCTTTGCAAGGATTTGTGTGGAGATGGATCTATCTGGAGCTCTTCCGGATGAAGTTATCTTGGAGGTATTTGATGAGGAATGGGTGCAGACAATAGACTATGACCATATTCCATTTAGATGTCGTAGATGCCATGAACATGGCCACCTTCTAAGAGACTTCCCTCTTAGTAAAGCAGAAAACAAAAACAAAACTAACATTATGAAAGACACAGATAGCTTTCACAAAGTTGTTCTTAAAGGAAAAATTAGCAAAAAAGGGCCAAAGCAACATCAACCGGGAGGACAGAAGGCCGGTTAGAATAAGTTCCAAGTTCTTGAAGAGGATGAAGAAATAGCAGTAGAAGATCAAGTAATGAAGGAAGGTTATGAGAATAGGGAGACGGAAGAAGATAATGATCAGAATCAGGAAAAAGAAAAAAGTAAAGGAAAAATGATGAGTGAATTAGAACTGGAAATGGATCAGGAAATGAACCATAGTGAGATGGAAATGGAGGACAATGAGCTATAGTAGATTCTTGATAGAGAAAACCTAGATCTAGAAGGGTTCCTGAATCAGGGAACTAAGGGCGAGGTAGAATCACTACCACAAGAAGAGATCAATAGAATAAAACAATTATTCCTATGGAAAACTCAGGAAAAGGGTTTGCAGGAAGTAAAAAACATTGAAAGACAAAGAAATGAAGGAGTGAAAGCAGTAAAAATGACTTTGGGGCTTGCACCAAGAAATCCAAGCAAAAAAAGAGGTAGGAAAAAGCAGAATGAGCTACTGATGGAATGTGGAAAGCTCATAGTAGACTAAGGTAAGATGAAAGATCTAACCATTTACTCCTTTACCAATCATTAATTATGAAGTTCACAACTTGGAATATTAGAGGTCTAGGCAACAAGAGAAAATAGAGAATGCTAAATAACAAAATGAAACATTTAGCTCTAGACATAATTTTTGTCCAAGAAAAGAAATACTCTATACAAAAGTTAAGGAAAATCCATAGTAAATGGCTCAGCAAATTTGAGTTTCTTGAAGTTAAAGCTGAAAACATAGCAGGGGGTATCCTCACTCTCTCGAATCCCCAAAAGGTAGGAATAATTGATGCGGAGGCATCAAGGAACTATCTATCAGTCGTTGTATAGCTTGTAGGAGACAGGGACACTTATCTAGTCATGAATGTTTATGGCCCCTAAAGGTTGGATGAAAAAATCAGGTTTATAGAATCCTTGGTGGATCTCCGGGTCAGGCATGTAGGATTACCTTGGGTAATAGGAGGAGACTTCAATATGATCAGATCTCTCTCGGAGAAAAAAGGAGGTACTAGAGCTCTAAACAAGGATCCTTCAACGTTCTAAAACTTTTCAAAAAGCATGAAGCTTGTGGACATTGAGACAAACAATGGCCTCTGCACTTGGAATAATAAAAGAGGAGGGGACTCCCAGGTAGCGTCTAAGTTAGATAGATTCATGATCTCTGAAGATCTCATGCTTTTAGACAAGGAAATAATTTCAAGAATTCTCCCTTTTGGAGGCTCAGATCACTGGCCGGTTCAAATGGAGATGAAGGGCATAGGCACCCCAAGAAACTGACCTTTTAGATTTGAAAATATTTGGATTTCTCACCCAGATTTCATCAGCAACATTAGAAAATGGTGGGAGGAAGATTTTCAAATTCACGGATCATCAATGTTCTTGCTACACAAAAGACTAAAGCACATCATGATGAAGTTAAAATCTTGTAAAAAGAATGTTTTCAGAAATATTTTTGCAGATAAGGAATCTGTTAAAAATAAAATTCTGAAGCTCAACCAAGCTTTCATCAAGGAAGGATTTGATAAGAACAAAAATGATCAGGTAGAGAAATATCATTTAGAATGGGAAAAGTTGTGTAAACAAGAGGAAATCTTTTGGAAACAAAAATCAAGAGTCCAATGGCTAAAGGAAGGAGAGCGCAACACCAAATTTTTCCATAGATCCACTATTGATAATAGGACTCACAACAGGATCTCTTTGATCAAGGACAAGGACGGGTAGATCCATTAATCCCATAAGGATATAGAAGCAGTGTTAGTTAAACACTTCCGAAGTACTGCCCAGGAAGGCATTTTAGTAAGGGAACCTTTCATCAAAGACTTCACTAAACACATCCCTAGGTTGGTATCCAAAGAGGACAACTGTTATCTCAACAGATTGGTAACTAAAAAGGAGGTCAGTGAGGTGCTCAAGGAAATTCCAAATCGCAAGGCCTCAGGGCCAGATGGATTCAATGTGGATTTCTTGAAAGTTTGTTGGAACATTGTCAAAAGGGATATTGTAAGGGTAGTGGAAGATTCTAGGCTGAATAGAACTATTTTCAAAGCTCTCAATACTTCCTTCATAACCCTAATTCAGAAATAGGATAATTCTCAAATGCCAGAGAGGTATAGGCCCATTTCCCTATGCAATGTAGTTTACACCATAATATCCAAGGTAGTGGCCAACAAACTCAAACCTTTGCTACCTACGCTTGTTTCAAGGGAACAAACTGGGTATGTGGAAGGCAAATAAATACTAGATAACATCATTCAAGCTCACGAGGTGGTTCATTCATTAACTAGTAAAAGGAAACCGGGTATGATAATGCAATTGGACATTGCCAAAGCATATGATAAAGTGAACTAGACATATATCAAGAAAGTGCTTAATGCGTTTGGTTTTGATCATAATTGGATCAGATGGGTAATGGCCCTAGTGACTTCCTCCAGCTTCTCAATTTTAGTTAATGGCTCTCCATCTGAAATGTTTCTTCCTTCTAGAGGACTGAGACAGGGTGATCTGCTCTCGCCTTTTCTTTTCATCCTCATGATGGAATGGCTGGGGCGGTCCATTAAGCATGGTAAAGTAACAGGCAAAATTCGAGGACTCCAACTATCGGAGAATAGTCAAGCTCTGACCCATCAACAATTTGTAGATGACACCATGTTACAGGGAATTCCCACAGTCAAGGAAGCGCTGGCATACAAATAAATTTTGAATGACCTTGCCATGGCAACAGGTATGGAGGTCAATCTTTCCAAATCAATTTTTTTTTCTTTAACACCCACATTTCTATCCAGAGAATTGTCTCTAGAATTCTTGGTTTCCAAAGAGATGCCCTCCCCTCTAGATATTTGGGAGTTACTCTAATGGATAAACCTTTGCATAAGAGGGTTTTGGAACGGTTAATCATCAAGATGTAAGACAAGGTCAGAAAATGGACAATCATGTATTTAAATCTGGATAGTAGACTGGTTCTTACAAAGGCAGTCCTCCAATCTATCCCAGTCTTTATGCCATTAGTTCTTCCTACTCCAAAAGGAGTCCTACAACAATTTAGAAACATCCAAAGGGACTTTCTTTGGGGCAAGGAGGAAACTAGGAAAAAATGAGCTTTAGTTTCTTCAGAAAAGATCTGTAAACCTAAGAATCAAGGAGGCCTAGGATTGGATGATCTAGATATTCTCAATAAGGTTCTTGGAGCCAGACTCTGTTGGAGGTCGGTTAAGGATCCTAAAGCTCAATGGGCAAACATCTGGAAGGAAAAATATGCCAGCTCCTTGCACTCTTCTGAACTAATAAGAATGTCTGGAAACATGAAGGGCTCTCCCATATGGAATAATGCCTAGGAGAACAAAGGGGTGGTTCAAAAAAATAGTTTCTAGGCAATCAGAGATGGAGATTAGGCACTATTTTGGGAGGATAAATGGAAACAAGAACCAATACTTTTGAAAGACGAATTTTTGGGACTGACAACTGAGGATTAGTAAAGGTAAAGGACTTTTGGGAACATGTTCACAACGCAGAAAAATGGAGAACATGGAAAGAAATAGATGGCAGAGAGGAGAGAACCCTCAACAGTAGAGCAGAGACCTTGAAGAGGATGCTAGATTAGAGGATGATTTTAGTCATTGAAGGGCAGGATCAAGTAAGACGGGGTAATAAAAAAGAGGGAAAATTTAATATTAAGGAAGCAAAAGGTATTCTACTTGGACTGGAATCCCAAGCCAAGGTCAGAAGCTGGCAGAAGCTATGGAGGAATAGAGGCTAGATGAAAATCAAGCTCTTTATGTGGTTGGTTCACCATAGGAAAATCTTAACTTGGGACAATATTAGAAAGAAGGGTATGCTGGGACCCTCCAGATGCCAGCTTTGTGAAGCACAAGAGGAGACAATGGAACATCTTCTCAATAGCTACATTTTCATCTCAAGGTTATGGGATTTTTTTGCCACAGTCTTCAATCAGTCTGATAGAGACAGAGATAGCATCATTAACACCATAAACAATTGGAGGAATAATTTTTCAGATTATGAGATTCTTAACTCTGCCTGGGCTCTCTTACCAAGTTTCATAATATGTAATATGTGGAAAGAAAGAAACAAAAGAATTTGTAAAGAAGAGAACAATGCCTCTCTACGCTTGTTGAAGCACATCTTGAAACAACTAAAAGAGACAGTGGGAACAATAGTTAGGGATCTCCCCAAAAATTCTCCCTCAGAAACAGAGTTAAGAATACTCAGGTAGTTAGACATGCAAGGGCTCATACCACAAGGACTAGACAGGAAAATAATCTTGAGGGAATCGGTTAAGGAATTCTGGAATCCCCCCCCCCCCCCAAGAAGGTTTTTTGAAGTATAACATTAATGGAGCTTCAAAAGACAATCCGAGAATGGCAGACTTTGGAGGAGTCCTGAGGGATGAAACAGGGAGCATCATCTCACTCTTCTATTGTCTTTTAGGAAAAGCTACCAACAACATGGCAGAACTAATGGCATTGGAGCAATGCTTAGAATTTCTAAAACAGGACAATAATCAAAATGTGATAATAGAAGCTGATTCAGAGCTAATCATCAACGTGGCCAAGAAAATTAGTCATGGAACAGGGCTGGAAAAAGTTTCAAAACACTGGAGGTTAATAAGGGTGCTCCAAAAAATACAATATCATCTTCAAGGACTACACACACATACATTCATCCATGTGCGCAAAAAGTCCAACAAATTGACAGACATCCTAGCCAACCAAGGGGTCACCTGTAAAGACAGCAGAATTATGATGAGTTGGCGTGCAATGCCATAAAGCGATCTAAAGGGATTTTGACACAACCAAGCAGAAGAGGATAAAAAAGTGTATCAGGACAAAACTAAGGAAGCTAATACGCAATGAGCATATTTCTGTAGGATTCACAATTTTGGTCAAATAGGTATATGGAGGATAGCACGCTAGAGGTGGCCTCTGCAGCTATAATCATCACTTCGCTAAAAATCCTCGAAGGAGGGTGTTGGGTTTTCATAGTCAGAAGAAAGGTTGAGAACAATAACTATGCTGGCGGCACCATCTCCCATTTTCCCTAGTCTTGGGAAACAAAACCACCCCTCGAATGGTTTTGGTGTGATCGCAGCACTTTCAAGTTAAAGGTGGTTTCGAATTATCGGTAGTGATACCATACAATGCTTGACACATGGATGTGGGATGGGTCTGAAAACCATCCTCATCACACGATAAACTTCAACGATCTTATGGTGCGTGATTTGCAGCTCCATCATCTGATCTGATCATGTCCGATCAAAGATCAGGATTGTACAAGTGGTTTGGTGGGGTCGGGGGTTTAAACATCTTGTTACTTTGTGAAGCAATTTATATCTCCAGTGTTGGATTTTATAAGAATTTTGGATGGTAGTGATTAAGAAGCGGGTTTTTGTGGGAAGGGCTCAGGTGCCCAGCGACTCCCGTAACTTGTTTTTGTCGGTTCTCAATAGTGTTCCGTGAGAAGTTTTGGGAACTTGTTTTAGTACATCTTCCTATTTTTCCTTGTACCACACAGTTTGAAGGAAAAGTGTAAATTTTGTAAATTTTGTTTGATTTAATGAAAAAGAAGGCACAACTCTTGCTTTAGCAAAAAAATATGTTTCAATTAGATCCTCTTTATCATGTTTGTATATGCTTTTAAAAGTTTGAATAAATTTATATGTTTTTAGAAAATGAAATACATTTTGTAACGATGTTAGAAAGTTGCTTTGGGTAAGGCTTCAATTAGATCCTCTTTATAAGGGTTGTATATGCTTTCAAAAGTTTTAAGAAATTTATATGTTTTCAAAAGAGTTACAATGATTATATGGAATAGTATAAGTCTAAGAGGAAGAGAAAAAGAATATGAGTGTGATATTAAAATAATTCTAAATAAAATGTTATAGTTCATTTTAATGGTTATAAAATATTTATAGATATACAGTTATATGATTAAAAGTTTTATTTTATATATATATATATATATATATATATATATATATATATATATATATATATAGTTTAATTAATAGATTAAATGGTTTTTTCTAGATTCTTTTCTCAATTTTGCTCATAATTTGGGAGAAATTTTTAAGAATTATAAATTTAAGTTATTTAATGTGCAAAGTTTGAGTGCCTACTTTTTTTTTTCATAGTGTTGAATTTATTTACCACTTTAAAATAAGAAATCACAATTTTTCTCAAAATTGTTTACTATTCCAACAAAAAAAAGAATTAAGATAAACCCTCTTAAAAAAACTAGTCTTAAACTAACCATTGTTCTTCGTTCTTGGGTCTCAAATATAATTAGGTGTATCTTGAGAAGCAATGTTGTTTTAGCCATTTTATAGTCTAGAAAACCAAAAGACATGCATAGAGGAAAAAATGAATGAAAAAGGTGTTAGTAGATTTATAGGATAAATGAACTAAAAAGGTGTTAGTAGATTTACACAAAAAAACTAACTAAAAAGGTGTCACCAACAAAACTCTGAGCTATTGAGTTTCAAGACCTAAAGAGTGAGTTAAATACAGAGAAAGCAAGAAAGTCAGTTATCTCCATAAGTGAGGAGGTTATGCTAGAAAATAATATTGATGAACTTGTTGAGAAAATATCTTGCCTTTAGGAGCCTCTCTGGTTGAAGGGAAAGTACCCCTAGGGTCCTTTGGGCTAAGACTCTACCAGACTGAAAATTGCTTATACAAAGAAACACACACACACAGCCATCTTTTTTACTTTTAAGCAAATTCTAATGTTTAGGGTACATACCTAAGGTCCTACGTTCGAGAAGACCGTTAGGGTGCAAACCCTTCTTGGAGTTCCCTTCTTCTTTCTTTGACCTGCAAGACAAACAAATCAAAGAACACAACAGTACATGTATAGAAGTTTATATATAAATCATCTTTATGCTATAAAGTTAGTTATAAAAAATCTTTAAGTAACCACTTTCATAAGAATTCAACACAAGAATCTCATAAGCATAAAGAAAGATTATTCGGGAACAAAGACGTGTTTCTTTATATATAAAGGCAAATAAAGTACATATATCGGAAAGATATCACCTGAACACCTTCAGCAGGCTCCAAGCAAGCTTCCTCCCGGATTCGTTCCAGCCTCCAGCCTCCAACAAGAGCTCCTTCCAAGTCTTACTCAATGATGATGTCAAGGATGAATGATCACCAATACACATGGAAACAAGGGTTTCCTATGCAAAATGGGGGAAGTGCAGAATGCACCAAGGACTTCAGACCTGGTCTAAGGGAAAAATCTCAGCATAATAATATTTCTCTCCTCTCTCTCCCCCCTTGGCCTTCCCTTTGATGTCTTTTTATACCCTCTCCAAAGTAGTTTTTTAGTTAGGAGTTGGTTGGGAACAGTTGGGCCACGGGCACTAACAGGTGATCCAGCAGGTAAACCCGCGATCACCGCCCGAAAAAGAGGAAATTATATTTTTTTTAAGTGTTTTAATAGATACACGCGGGTTGGGTATGACAGACCCGCGTGTACACGCGTTTAACACAGGGCAAAGTCGCGTATAGGGAATAAAACACTGTTTTTTAAATTTTTGGACCAGGTCTGGAAGGAGGGGTTGCCCTAGGCCATAAGTGCAGCATCACAAACCATAAGAGTGAGATTTGGAGCTATAACAGATGCCCCCTAATGTATGAGATCAGAAGGGGAACATGATGGCCGAAATACATTAAGTAAGTACAAGGAAAGGAACTCTGCCGAAAAACCGAGGAGGACTTCACCAGAATTCAGCCTGCCAAGCCACCGAAAGGAGATCAGAAAGAAACACTGTCTGAGGTGGGCATACCCATGCTCAGGAAAAGTAAAGCATGTCCACATATCAAGTACAAGCGGATCCACTAAGTATACAAGTATAAATGACTGTAAAATACATAATGGATCATCTGATCATAATGAGTAAGTACATGTCTGAATATCACATATAAAACTGTCAATGATGCTGAAAGATGCAACGGATCACTGAAATCAAAGACTGATCCCATAAGGTACCAACTGAACATGATGGAATAGGATGGTACTACACTGCAAACTCAGGTGCCAGCATATAGAATGTCGCCATGACTGACTGCAACATATAAGGTGGAATGGTATCAACTAGCAGCAACAGGAGCAACTGTCAAGTGAACCAATGAATGCTGATACAACCTGAGGTCTTCACCGACCGCCGTGGTACATTTCTACACCATGGGAATAAATGATCTGAAGTCGACCATGTGAGAAATTGTTTGATTACCGGTCATTGATGTATACCGTTAACAAACGCGAGACTACTCACCGATAATGATAATGAGCGTCAAGGTACCCAGTACAATCTAACAAGTGTGAATAGATGAGCTGAAGTCAAACACAAGTAAGAATCTATCAATCAGGAGACAATGATGGTTTCCCACTGTCGATAGCGAGGAATCTGCCACTAATGACTGCAAACCCCAAGGTACTGCCAAATGGACTCTAGATCTTTGCCCCAGAGCAATGAGTCGGAGTCGATAGGGAAAGATCTGCTAGAAGGAAGGCATTAAGGCATCCTCCATCAATCTAGCGCGAGTGTAACCCGTAGGCCAATAATGTGGAAGGAATCGGACGAAAAAGATGTAGTAACCCAACCGAAGTACGTTTCCGGCGTACACAAGATGTGGCTAGCGCACGGCAGAAACCCTCTGAACCAACCAATAATGAAAGCTGACACAGAGGCGAGGTATCCACCAATAGGGTCAAATGGAAACCAAGGTACTGCACGAATCCCAATGTGTGATAATGTATGCTGATGTCGAACACAAGGGAAACCACTCAGTCAAAGACCCATGATACTGATCGATGCTGAGCACAAGGTGACCTATCAATAATGAAAATAGGGCCAGGGTGCGGTCTCTAGGTCTGCCCTCAGAGCAATGTGTCGTCGTCGATAAGGACAAGACCCGCCAGCAAGAAGTCAATGGGGACCTTCTCAAACCGGCACGAGTGAAGGACCAATATAACTGATGTGATGATAGACATGACACTGACAACCAGGGATGGCCGACTGAAAAATGAGTCAAGAGACACCGCAGAAAGGCCGACTCAGGCTAACTTCCCTTGAACAAAAGCACGACTCAATGTGACTATGTGGCAGCATATAATGAATCTGTATAAGTTCGTCATGCAGGAGGCATGAACGAACCCTCCATATGATTGGAAGAGATAACCAATCGGGGGAGAACTGACTCGATAACAAGGTTATGGCTTACCTAAGTCAAACTAAATCCCACCCATGCGGAGGAGACTTTGTTTTGAGTGCTTTGTTCAAGGGCGACACGACTGACTCTAGCTGCCAACAATAAATGGAAATAATGTTCCTGTTCCCGCTCTTTTTGGAATATTTAATTTTTTTGTCTTTTTCTGATAAGCCGGAAAAAGAATAAAAGAATGCTATGGTACAGTGGAAAGAACGAGTGTCGGTGAAACAGATGATCTAGTTCCTGGGAAAGGAACGTTCCTATGCTCAATGCAGGGAGGTGAAAAACTGGTCAGTGACACTCAGAGGTATGTCCCTTCCACGGATCTGGGTATGTCAAGCTGCAGAGGTCAAGGGTATGCAAGGTCGATTTTTGCAGACGTCATGGTCAAAAGTGGGCTTAAACACGAGTCCAAGTGAAGCCGGCTATAGGCCAAAAGGTGCAAATGGTCAACATGCAATGCAGAAGTACAACTCAACACACATAGGAGCCTCTAGGGTATAAGGCCAGAACGAAGCGAAGAAGCAAAGAAGAATGAGTCTTCAACGCATAAGTCATGGCGGGACTACAGAGGACTCCCGAGCCTACTCAAAACGAAGCAGCATGGGCAACAAATGTCAGTGAGGTGCTAACTAGGATGCCCATGTAAAAGGATGGCTCTACCATCATGTCATGATTTAAAGAATCGGCGAGTGAAAATGGCTTGCGAACCATAACATGATGGGGTCGACCCTACGGCAGATGTATCGGTCAAATGGAGGCTAGTATGCATAATGCAACGGAAAAATGGTGTCCCTAACCTATATGCCAGTGAGAACACGATACCTGCCATGACGGGTCAGCAGTCATGGAACCGTCTCGAACCGTCGAAAAATGTCCAAAATGTCCTGAAAAACAACTCAATCTCGACATTCCAAGCTCCCAAGTTAAAAGTGACATGAAACCAAACAAAATAAAATTTTGAAAAAATTTTGCATTTTCAAAACTTATAAAAAGAAATTTTGGACTTACCATTTTCACCGTTTGACTTGGAGAGCAAATTGTGGAGCAAAAGGAGCAAACTTTCCCCGTGACTTATTCAACCGTTCAAACTTGCCGAAAACTTCCAGGTAAGCACTAAACTTGTCTTGCAATCAATTGTGATAGTTTTTAGGAAGTTTAATTAATGTTTCACCGTTAGATTTTTGCAAAAAATTGCTCTGCGGCGTACACGCGGGTTGGATGTATATAAATCGCGTATACGACGGCCCTACACGCGACTGTGTATAGGGTAAACCGCGTGTGCGCAGCGAAAAATTTTTATACAAAAAACTAATGGATGAAAATGATTTTTTCTTCCAGGATGACTCTCACATGGCGTGAAAGAGAGCACTCAGCTGTAGATAATGAAGTTATGGACAATGATGAGGCATTAGATGCCTTACGGGGATGCGGATTGTTAAAATTCTTCAAGTTGCCGAATATGAAAGCAAATGTGCGTCTGCTCGAGAGACTTATTGATTATTGGGATGTCGAGGAAGAAGCTTTTATGATTGATCAGATGCCACTCAGGATAGAAGTGGAAGATATATATTTCATCACGGGCCTTTCCCGAAGGGGAGAGGTAGTCCACTCCCGGGGCAGGACCCGGAATAGTCTCAGTGTAGACGACTATGTACAACTTTACTGCCCAGGTCATCGGAAGGTCGGGAGTCAGATCTCGATCCCACACGTGGCGAGTTTGTCACTGCGGATAATCCTGTTCACCATAGCTCGAGTGAACGGGTCATCTTCGCTACATCAGGCATCACGGGTAAACATGAGCGTAGCAGTGGACTGTCTCACCACGGTGTTTGACTGGTGTACTCCTCTACTTGCCAACATGAAGGAGCAGCTTGCTTCTATCAGGAAGGGACAGACCAAGAACTTTGGGTACGGAACCATTTTATGCACGTTTTTCTTCGAGAAGGTTCCCGCACTCCGCCCCAGGGTAGCAGTTCCCATCAGTAGTCCACGTGATCCACGCATGGGCCGGTGGGCTGACTTGATGAAACGTCTGGGGGGTGGGGAAGTGCCCAGGAATGCATTCGACGACGACTTTTTTGCTTGGTGGGAGCAACAGATCATCGCCATAGACGACTACCCCTATGCTGGACTGGATTTCCGAGGAGATCCTGACCTAGTGTTACCACCAGACGCAGCATGGGGCGAGATCGGTAAGATTTTTTTTTTATTTTTATGATTTTATGATTTTTAGGATTTTTCAAGCATAATGATGAACTTTGAAAAATATATATTTTTGATGAGATTCAAATGACTGATATGATGATCATGTTCCAGACATTGGGCCTGTGCGACCAGATGGATTCCCACGGCATGGACGGCGTGGCCGAGGAGCCGAAGAGGAGGCTGCAAATGCGGAAAGGACGCTCAACAACGTCCAACGACACTTGGCGAGATTGAGCTACCAAGTACCGATGGCCGAGATAGAGGACCTTCCTCCAGATATGCAGTGTCATGTGGTTGGGATGCCACGTGACTGGGTTCGCGTCTTTCGGCGCGTGGCCAATGCTATAGTTAGTTATTTAGATGCTCATCCAGAGCCGAGGCATTAGATATGCCTGACATGATTATGGGCATTTGAGTCCCAATTTTTTATATTTTGGACACACATATGTACACTCGAGACGCTTTGCGATATATATATATATACAGTTTGACTTTTTGATGCATGATTTTATGATGATGAATGATTGATATGCCAGTCTAATGCTTGATTAGCGATAGAATCAGCTAACCAATTTTGAGATCTTGGAATGTGCAAATAATTAATGTAAATAAATGATCTTTGCAACAACCTCACCCTTAAATATTGGCGATATAATGATGGATCTCTAACCCGATAAATGTTATTTAACTGAGACACTATCAATTGAGAATCAAGATACACTACCAACGAGTCGATCCCATGAGAGATTGCCTCGGATAATAAATTGATAACAGCTGTATACTCGGCCATATTGTTTGAAGCAGGACCGATACACACGCCTCTCGATGTCATCAACTGACCAGTTGGGTAATAAAGTACCCAAGCTGCGGAAGCAAGATTCCGAGTGTGCCGACTAGCACCATCGGCGAATCCAAAATAAACCAAATCATCCATCAACACCTGCCAAAGCAGACCAAAAGTGCTGATATCAGAAAACGCTCGATAAGATATGTACAAATATACATAAAATACAAAGAAGCCATTGCCTGGTAAAACTAAGCAAAATACTTCTTTAAATAGAGCCCATTTCGGGGCTCCGCCAGCTTGTTTCCTTCGAAATCAATTAACTCATACGATCCTTTTTCTAAGACTCGTTTGATAATGAAAGGACCGTACCACATAGGCTTGAATTTGCCTGCCCCCAAGGCGTCCTTATCTTGGTCATAGACCAAGACAAGGTCACCTTCAGAAAAGACACGAGGTCTGACAGACTTATCATACTGAGTTTTGACCCTTTTCTTATGGGCCTCATTCGTCGTGGCGGCATCTCGACGCTGCTCATCGAGATGTTCCAGGTGAACTAGGCGCTCCTCGAGACTCGAAGTCTCAGGAAGAAGCTCGACAGCCAATTTCAGAGATGGAATTTCACATTCGACCGGAAAGATAGATTCCACCCCGTAAACTAACTGAAAAGGAGTAAAACCAGTAGCCGTTTTAACGGAGGTTCGGTATGCCCAAAGAGCCGGATACAACATAATGTGCCAATTGGACCGATTTTTATCGATTGTCCGTTGGAGTATCGTCTTAAGAGTTTTATTGACCGCCTCGACCTGTCCATTGGCCTGAGGATAGTAAGGAGACGAATGCTCTTGACGGAAACCTAATTTAAAAGCCAATTCGGACATTAGCTGATTTTGGAAATGACTGCCATGGTCAGTGACAATCTCTCTTGGGATACCGAATCTTGAGATAACTTGATTGAAAAGAAACAAAGCTGCCGTGTCACTGTCGTTCTTATAAGTAGGCATGGCTTCAGCCCACTTCGTGAAGTAGTCTACAGCCACGATAATGTACTTGTGATTTGCCGCTGAAGGCGGATTACAAGTCGTAAAATCAATACCCCACTTAGTAAAGGGACCGACGGTGACAACGGGAAAAAGGGGAGCTGGATGCGCGCGCATCTTGCGAGTAAAAATTTGACACGGGTGACAGCGTTTTACCGCTTCCACACAGTCCTTAAAGAGTGAAGGCCAAAAGTAGCCGGCACGTAAGATGCGCTGGGCTGTAGCAAGCCCGGATAGATGACCACCACAAGCTCCACTGTGGCAATCATTAAGAACAGACTCTGCTTCCTCTAAGGTTAAACAACGTCGAAGAATTGAATCAACCCCTCGACGGTATAAAGTGTCACCAATGATAACATAGTTTTTAGCCAGGTGACGTAACTTGCGACGTTCATCCTTGGAGGAAGTAGAGGGAAACTTCGAAGTCTGGAGATAAACAATGATATCTCCATACCAAGGGTCTTGTGAAGAGATGAGGAATATATGTTCGTCGGGTAAACTTTCCTCATAAACAACATCCTCTCCACAAGGAAGCTCAGAAATTAGCTCCGCGAAGACCATAGATTTCTTAGACTTGGCGGACAAGAACTCGAGGTCGAATTCTTGTAAAATGACTATCCATCTATTATATTTGCCCCCAATCACTCGCCTACTGAGGACAAATTGGAATGGATTGACCGCCGCTAAGACAAAAGTTTTGCGTAGCAAAATGTAATGACGGAGCCTCTGGACAGCATGGACTGCTGCCAAGGCCAACTTCTCAACTGGAGAATAGCGGAGTTCAGGGCCTATCAAGCCTCGGCTCAAATAATAAATCACGTGCTCGACAAGAGCATCGTCTTCCTGAACTAGAACCATACCAATGGTAGATTCTGCTGCAGCGAGATATAAAAGGAAGTCTCTACCGTAATCCGGTGGACTCAAAAGCGGGGCAGAGACTAATGCCTTTTTCAAAGCATCAAACGACCGCTGCGCAAAGTCGTCCCACAGGAATGGAACTCCTTTCCGTAGCAAACGCATGAACCCTTTAGTGATCTCGGCATAGTTTGCTATAAACCTTCTTAAGAAATTGGCCTTCCCTTGAAGACTTTGAAGTTGACGAATTGAAGACGGGGGAGGCAACTGAACTATTGCCTCAACCTTGAAGGGATCAACCCGAATCCCTTCATTGGAAACTATAAACCCTAACAACCGACCTGATGTAACCGCGAAAACGCACTTATTAGGATTCAACCGGATTTTGTAAAAACGACATCGCTCAAAGACTAATCGAAGATGACTAGGATGATCAGTTCTCTTTCGAGAACGAGCAGCGAGATCATCTAAGTATGCCTCGATGATATGTTTGATGTCGTGGAAAGCGTAAGACATGGCCCGCTGAAAGGTGGCTCCAGCATTTTTAAGACCGAAAGGCATCTTTCGATATGCAAAGGTACCCCAGGGACATATGAAGGCAGTCTTATGCTGATCCTCAGGACGAATAGAGATTTGATTATAACCTGAGAAACCATCCATAAAGGAGAAAATCGCATTACCCGCACACTCGTCAATAATTTGATCAATAAATGGCGTGGGGTAATTGTCTTTTGGACAAGCCTTGTTTAAATCCCTAAAATCGATGCATACGCGGATTGTTCCTTGCTTTTTGTCCACCGGGACTGGATTCGAAACCCAATCCGTAAGAGGAACAGGGTATATAAAACCCGCCCTTAGCAGCTTCTCAACCTCAGCTTTGATAGCCGCTGCTTTCCTAGGGTTAACCGGCCGAAGCCTTTGACGAATCGGTTTTGCGTTTTCGTACGTCTTGATCTCATGTTGGACTATAGAAGGATCAATGCCGGGCATTTCCTCATAAGACCAAGCAAATACATCACGATATTCCTTGAATAGGTCGGTGTAAATTTGAATTTCTTCAGGGGAACACTCACTTCCGATGAAGATATTCTCGATGATGTTAGGATTTTTAGAGATGTTTATAGGTATCGTTTTTGAGATTACCGACATATTACCTTCAGCACGTGTGTGTGTTGGAGCCAAAGGGTTCGATACCGTACAAACATCACTACCAACGAGCTCGGAGAATCTAGATTCTACTTCCTGCAATGGAGGAAGAAAATATGAGCGATGGTGTAAGTCTTCCCAAGGTCGATCTATACCCATCATAATTTCGAGGATTGCTTCTTCAGAAGGTAGAACCGAATCTAAGCAGTCCAAGGCAGAGTTAGAATCAAAGCTCCAAGCGGGGGCCACATGACCATCTAGCTCCTCTTCGGAAAAGGGAGTAGAATGGTTATCTGCAGAGTCTACGATAGCCTGATATCTAAGCTCAGCTGCAGATATAGGAAACGCCATTCCATTAACTTGCCCTTCAACTAATGTGGTCGTAGGTGAAGGCAAGGTCCAAGGGTCGAAAAAATGATGAGTTCGGAAGAACTCCTCTCGAGAAGATTCCTTGGATGATGAAATAGCATTGATTCTTGCAAAAGGAGAGGGAAGATCAAACGTACCCATCAATGAGGAATACATCCCTACTCCTAAATTCTCAGTCGGCGGGCGAGGGTTATCCACCAAAGGAACAGTAGAGTCGGAGGTTGCTTGAGGATCGATTGGAGCATAGTCCAATTGATCAACCTTAACGATTTTCCCCTCATGAGGAAAGCAAATGACACGAAACAGAGTCGAAACAACGGCTTCCATCTCGTACACCCAGTTCCTTCCTAATAGGAGATTATAGTCTAGGTTAGCATCTACGACTTCAACTTCGATATTAACGACCTTCCCTCCAACACATATAGGAAAGGCCGGGATAATCCCATGCGGCTTGTGAGAATGGCCATCAAATGCAGTTAAGACGGTTGGTGAAGGAACAGCCGAAGGTGAACCAATAGCCTTCCAACATGACATGGACATGACGCATGTGGAAGCTCCTTCATCTATAACGGTGCGAAAAATATTGATTTTCCGGTATGTTGACTTTACCTGAAAAGCCATATGATGAGGGAGTCTCTTTTTGACATTTGACATGTCAAAAGAGAGCACTAGAGAGTTAGCTGGATCGACTGCTCCAATGGCGGAGAGTAAAGCACTTCTCTGAGACGGACACGACTGGAGAACTTCCAAAGCGGACATAGCACATGGGCTTTGAGCCAAATCCTCCACAATGGAGTAATTTTGAGCAGCTCTAGCATTGGGGTTAATTGTCGCGCGTTTGGCGGAACCTTTCGGTATCCTAGGTATAGTCTCAACAGGAGGTCGCTCGATATGAAGGTCATTACTTCCGGGAACCGTTTTATCCTTAGATGTTTCGGCTTCACCATAATCACGTGACCGAGTAGTCACGTTAACGTTTGAACCCATCATAAAAACATTTGATGCTTTTTCCCCTTCCTGGTTGCCCCCTGAGGAGGTCCCAGGATTCGAATTTGCGCCAGCAAGAAGTTGCTGCCCTTGGGGAAACGGGTTAGTCAACACAGCTTGCGAACTAGAAGTCCCTTGCTGTGCTAACAAGCGCTGAGCGTCTTCGATTCTAGGGCAAAGATGAGTTAGATGGTCCCCACTGCATAACTTGCAAGGAAACTTGACTTTCTTTCTCGACTCACCCTTACCACCACCAGCGTTGTTGCCGGATTTATTTGCATCGGGCTTCCCATCCGAGTTCTTCTTTTTACCACGTCCTTTCTTTTTCCCATTGGAATTTTGATTTCCTTTGGGGTTATCGGATTGGACGGCGTTAATGGAAGAATTTTGGGAAGCAGGAGGATTAGACATTGTGACTTGGTTGTTAGGAGCAGTTTGTAATGACAACTGCTGCAATTGATTCAACAAGTTCACTGTAGTCGAGTCTACAGACCCCACGATACCATCCGCATGCGGACCTGGCTTTGGCTTAGCTAAATCAACCTTAGATCCAGGAGCATCTGGCAAGTACTTTTGGAGGATCCCAGACTGAGAGTAGATCAGTTCTAATTGCTGGGCCCTGAAAATGGCTTGCTCCTCAGAATAGACCCCAGACATGGAGACATCCTTGGAGATCTCAGGTTGCAAAGACTTCAAAAACCACTCTAGACGGTACTCCGGAGGGATTTCGGCTTTAATGAGCCTTTTTCTCCGTCTCCATTCCTGTATGTGATCAGAAATGTGGGTTGCCTTATCCTGACGAAAGGTAGCCAGAAGTTCAGTTCCGGCATCATAGCGGACAGGCAACTGGAAGTGATTCAAGAAGATATTGGCTAAGTCAGCGAACGATGTAAAGCTGCCCCCTGGCAACTCTATGTACCATTTAGCCGCATTACCAGTCAAGGTGCGCTGAAAAAGTCTCAACCTAACCGAATCTTCGATGAGGGAGTTAGATGAGCACCACAAATGGAATGTGGTTACATGATCGCCCGGATCTTCACCACTCTTCCCTTCGAATTTTGGGATGTCCGAAGGGAGTTTGGTTGGGACCGGAGGCCAGGCCGGATTGTATCTGATAGGGTCGTTCGTTAGCTTAGTGAGATCTGGCAAGTTTAACGTTGCCAGAAATGGAAGCCTAGGAGGACCTAGGGGATTCCACCCAGACTGGGCAGAACTCCCCAAGTTCTGAAAAGATTGTCCTGGGATTTGAGAGGCACCAGGCTGCCCCAAGTGACCAGTAGAACCAGCTGAACCAAAGGGCAAGCCTTGTGGTCCAGCAAAATTCGGAGTTTGACCAACTCCTGCCGTATAAGCTCCATAGCTTGCAAAGTTTCCTCCTAAAGAATTGTAAGGAGTCGATAACCCCTGATATGGGTTCCAAGCCGAAGCGAGGGGAGGAATACTTTGAAACATGCTAACCGTGGAATACGGCCTACTTCCTTGTTGGCCAATAAATGGATTCGCAGTTCCTGCGTTACTAACCCCAGGGTTATTCCAACCTTGGAAAGGATTGCTGCTTTGTCCTATTGAAGAAAAAGGCATGGATCCTACCGTTGGGTTGGAATGTGGGATATGACCACTTCCAAAAGGAAAACCCTGAAATGAAGCCGATCCGCCCATCATGGACGTAGCGGCACTGAACGGAACTGATGGAATACCCTGTGATTGGGTGCCAAAAAGGAAGGAACCAGTACTAAAAGCATTGGTTTGGGCATTTCCACTCGTGGACGGAATGGAGGTAGACCCAACCAAAGATGTGCTAGCAAACGATCCGAACAAGGAAGCGGAGGGGATGGAAATGGTTCCTCCCCCTTGCACCGATGTTGGGGTTTGCATAGTCGCAGCACTCGTGGAAGCCATGCTTCCAGTAGTGATCATAAATGGTAAGCGCGTAGCGTAACCTGGACTCGCTGGTCTATATAATGGAGGCCCAACGTATTGCAATACGTCTGGGTAACTAGATGGTAGTGGAGAATTTGGAATCACTAATGATTCTGAAAGTTCTTCTACCTCTACGTTATCCTCCGCTTGAAAGCGAACTTGAGAAAAGACTGGAGCGTCCCTCTCTTGTTCAAAAGTACCAGGCCTTGCTTGGCCGCTAATATCCCCGAGAGGAGGATCAATCCCCGATGCGTCAGCCGGCGTGGGACGGACCCCACCGGTAGTATTCCCTCTGCGCCTTCTAGGAGAAGGCTCTAAACTAGGTGGCGAGAGACCACGAAGTCTTCGAGACCGTCTTGGAGACCGGTCAGCCACTTTGAATTTTTTGTTAAGATCTAACTAAAGACTCAAAAAAAATAAAAGCTAAGCCGACTAGGAGCACAGAGCACACAGTATAAAGTTCCTAAAGATACAGCCAGTCAAACAACTTTCAAGTATTTCCGCTCCGGGTGATTGAGACCGGACACCAAAATACGAGAAAGTGAATCAAAGGGCCTTCCGAGGATAGTCTGGGATGATGAGGGCCCAGTCCTATCAGCGAAGGTATCAGAGGAAGTTACGCTGACCTCCTAACAACAGTCTGCGCCGGTGCAAGCCCCCAAGCTTCGCAAGGGTGCCCTCCGGAAGTACTGTCGAGAGTGATACAACGTCGACCTCAGGTGCCACGGGATTCCCCTCCGCAGCCACCTATGCAGATCCCTAGGAGAGGCAACTATGGGTACCAACTCGTCGCAGAAGCCAGGCGGAACAGTCGTGAGGTAAGTTCGGACAAGTAGGAGAGGGGGTATCTCTCTTCCCTGTCTTCACAGACCCTCGTGCTTAACTCCCAGATCCGGAGCTTTCCTGGTCTCCCTAACGCTATTGGATTTACTCTCTTTAATCAGACTCTTATGTTTGACGTTTTGTGTGGCCTTGGAGAGTTAACTCTCCACTCGCCTAATCCAAGGCCCTAAAATCCTAAACTTGTTGGTGTAATAACTAAAACAAAAAGTTCTAGTGGATTTTAATTAAGCGCTTGATTTTATTAGGCTGTTCTTTAAGTCAAAGGTAATGGAGGTGAAACTTGTGGTGTTTTATGGACGCAAAAGAAATTAATAAAACCTAGCTACATGCACATGCACTTTTGTTTTCGATGAATAGCAATTTCTATGAGGTTCAGAAGGCACTTGTAATATAAACAAAAAAATTTTCCTTTTTCTTTTCAGACTCCACACTCACAAAAACTAACAAAACTAAATATGCCTAAAAAAAGATGCAAATCTTTCCCTAATGCAAGAACTAAATGTGGATGCACGATTCAAAGACTACTCTAAAAACAAAGAAGGAAAGTTGTTGCTTTACCAAATTTTGTCTTGCCACTGAAATGCTTAGATAGAAGATGATTTGTTACTAATCATTTCGTCCAAACAATAAAAACAAGTTTTAAGATAAAAAACAAAGCACTTTCACTTCGCAAAAAAAGGAAATCAGATGAGAAGCAAGTTTAAGAAAGCGAAACTCAAAAACTTTCAAAAGATTTTCTTTCAATCAAACCAAAAAGTCTTTTTCAAAGGAAAACTCTCAAAAAAAACTGACACTAATGATTGATAAACAAGCCACCAAACACTTTTGTGAATTGACACCTTTCAAATGATGAAAACTCAACAAAAATAAAATGTGTTCGAAAACGCTTTTGACAATCAAAAGCAGCAATGAAAGTCCAAAATATCAAAAGACAAGTTTCAAGAAACTGGTAACAACAAATTTCCCGAAACAAAGGAGTAAATGGTCATAAAAACGATTTCGTTAAGCAAACATAAATGTCATGAAAACAAAATGGACACAAAGATTTGAAGACAATCTTCCCACTCTGCCGAAACAGAGCAATCAAGATTCTTAAACAGAAACCTTGTGTGTCAAAAATCAATGACGCTTGCAATCAACGAAAAACAAGACTAGCACTCCTTATAACTAGAGAGAGTTCGAAACAAGATGCCCCCTGTTAAACAGAGAACTGTCACTGGGAATTGACTGTTTTAAACTGACCCAAACCACCAGACAGACATTCAGCAAAAGAAAAATTATAAATCTTGAAAATTATGTGATATACGCGCCTGCAATTATTTGCAGAATGCGTGTATACGCGACTGTAACTAAGGAAACCTGCGTATACGCGGGTTTACTTAGTGCAACTTGCGTATATACGCTTCTGTAATCCAGAAAAAGTGCGTATATGAAGTCTTTCAAGAAAAATAAAAAACACAAACTGAAAAACTGGAAAAGCTTGGAGTTCAAGAAAATATCAGACAGTCAGAACCAACAAACAGAGGGACTGAGCCTTGATTGGCTTGAGGACTACCCAAACTAGGAACAACAAGAGTGTTGTCCCCAGCGGAGTCGCCAATTCTGGTTGAAGGGAAAGTACCCCTAGGGTCCTTTGGGCTAAGACTCTACCAGACTGAAAATTGCTTATACAAAGAAACACACACACACAGCCATCTTTTTTACTTTTAAGCAAATTCTAATGTTTAGGGTACATACCTAAGGTCCTACGTTCGAGAAGACCGTTAGGGTGCAAACCCTTCTTGGAGTTCCCTTCTTCTTTCTTTGACCTGCAAGACAAACAAATCAAAGAACACAACAGTACATGTATAGAAGTTTATATATAAATCATCTTTATGCTATAAAGTTAGTTATAAAAAATCTTTAAGTAACCACTTTCATAAGAATTCAACACAAGAATCTCATAAGCATAAAGAAAGATTATTCGGGAACAAAGACGTGTTTCTTTATATATAAAGGCAAATAAAGTACATATATCGGAAAGATATCACCTGAACACCTTCAACAGGCTCCAAGCAAGCTTCCTCCCGGATTCGTTCCAGCCTCCAGCCTCCAACAAGAGCTCCTTCCAAGTCTTACTCAATGATGATGTCAAGGATGAATGATCACCAATACACATGGAAACAAGGGTTTCCTATGCAAAATGGGGGAAGTGCAGAATGCACCAAGGACTTCAGACCTGGTCTAAGGGAAAAATCTCAGCATAATAATCTTGCTCTCCTCTCTCTCCCCCCTTGGCCTTCCCTTTGATGTCTTTTTATACCCTCTCCAAAGTAGTTTTTTAGTTAGGAGTTGGTTGGGAACAGTTGGGCCACGGGCACTAACAGGTGATCCAGCAGGTAAACCCGCGATCACCGCCCGAAAAAGAGGAAATTATATTTTTTTTAAGTGTTTTAATAGATACACGTGGGTTGGGTATGACAGACCCGTGTGTACACGCGTTTAACACAGGGCAAAGTCGCGTATAGGGAATAAAACACTGTTTTTTAAATTTTTGGACCAGGTCTGGAAGGAGGGGTTGCCCTAGGCCATAAGTGCAGCATCACAAACCATAAGAGTGAGATTTGGAGCTATAACACTATCCTCTCCAAAATTGCAAAAAATTTACCTAGGGAGAGACGTTTCTAGGTCTCAATATTACTAGCCTTTAAATGACCTTTAGATTTTAACCTTATGTGATTCATGTAATGTGATTCATGCATTTGAATGGTTCCAGTCAAACTGCCCTCATTATTTCATTCACCTGCCATTCTTTTGGGCATCTTTTTGTAACTATAGAATAAATGAGAAAAATATTATGTTACAATGTTTATTCAAATATGTTAAGAATGTATGTATTTGTTTGTTGGCTAAAAAATTGGTGTTAGGAATGTATTTATTTGTTTGCTGGCTCAAAAATCAGTTTCACAACGGTATAATTTACACAAATCTTACAATTGATTGAAGATTTTTTCTCTTTTCTACAAGATTTCATTGTAGGATCAATATAAAACCAAAGTAGATGCAATTTTCCTTGGATGAAATTTCATTTCATGATGCATTATGGTAGGGGGAAGGAGATTAATTGATGTAAGAGGGAGTATAAACATTTCAGTATGGGTGTTGCTGAAGGAATGTTAGAAAAAATCATATAGAATTATAGGGATTACACCTATGTTATAAGATATTGGTTAATTGTACAAGTTTTGATGAGAATATTAATTGTATATTGAAGTCTATGGGAACATGTATTTACAATATTGTTAATGAAATAAAAAATAAAGGTGATTTATTAAGCAATAAAATCTCATCACTTTTGAGTAAAGTGAAGTTGACTTATACAGAGAAAAGGAGAAAATGAATAACCATTATTAAATGTCTAATGCAATTCCCCGTAAAAAGCAGCTCCCAATTGAAATGTTTAGCAAACAGGACGAAGCATAAGCATTAAGCCACTTAAAAATGCTTCTTAAAGTGCAACAATTGATATAGCACTAAGCAACAATGATTTGGATACGAATTTTTTTAAACAAAATAGTGCAACACACAAAAAAGTCCAAGAAAGAAATGTTGGTCCAAGTTCTTGAAGAGCCCTATAAGAAGGATGAAGCTATAGATATTTAGGATGAATTCCTTATGTTGTTATTTCATAGTTCAACTTGCATGGTTTTTGGAAAGAATGGGCTTATAATCTAATCAACCCTCCTATATGTAAGTCATGTTTTCTCTAAACATGGAAAAGTCTACAAAGAAAATAACTCATCAATATACTGCATGAATTAGTATGCTAGATGGTGGTGTCTAGAAAGAGTGAGATCCATAAGGGTACTGCATAGAACGAAGTGGGTATTGATATTCTCTATAGCTTTTTTCAGGCTCTAGGCATACAAAGGGGTTCTTTTGGCAACTTGTAATAAGAAATGAAAAAATCCTATATAGAATTGTGAATGTGATAAAATTTCAGTGATTATGGCAAGAAATTCTAATTATGCACCCTTTGTTAATCTATGATAAATGCATTTTGCATTATGCCACAAGCTCTTCTTCATGATTGGTGTTAGCTCTAGTTTCAATGAGGAGTCATGACATTGATAGAGTGAATCCTCTTAGAAAAATACATTTGCATATGGATATGAGTTGGCACTTGTTGGATTCTATTAGTATATGTATAACAAGTTAGAAAACAAGTGTCTCCCCTCCATGAAGAGAATATGGATTCCTAAGAGGAGGGAAGGGTGATTTTGGTTAGTGTGGGGTAAAATCATATCTTATATTCATTTAGAATAGAAAAGTAGCTACAATAGGCACCTAGTGTTCTAGAGTCTTTATTCATTTTAGTAAAAGAATGGGTTATACAAATATTGCTATGCATATTTTTTATTACATATAAATTTTGTTATGATATATAACTATTCAATGATCCTTAGCTTTTATTTATAAATCAAGCATATTTCCGTATTCAGGCTTCTGCAATCCATAATGAATCAAACACAAGTTGGCTTGAAATGTGTCGCCCAAAAATTCTCTCATGTGATTTCTACCAAAAGACTTTGTTTAATTCATTATATTATCAAAATATTTAAGATATACCTATAGTAGAAGGATATAGATTACTGCAAATATCTAATTTTCATTAGTAAAAATGTTTCTATATTTTTCTCACTCCAACTAATTGAGAAAAATAAGTTGAAAAAACTCATTGGACATGATAACGTTCTGATTTTGTCTTAGAATGTCAATTTGATCACATGAGAGGAATAAGTAGTTGTGCCTTCAAAAAGAAAAAATATAATTAAGATAAACCCTCTAAAAAAACTAGTCTTGAGCTAACACTCTCTGCAATGAGGATCTAAAAAATGAATCACCACCATGGTTCTTAGTGCTCAAATATAATTATGTGGATCCTAAGAAGAATTTTTTCTTGCGCCATTTACAGTCTAGCACACCAAAATACATCCATAGATACAAAAAATGAACAAAAAAGGTGTGAGGAGATTTACATGAAAAAGTGAATGAAAAAGGTATCACCACCAAAAGGCTAAGCTATTGAATTTTAGGACCTAACAAATGAAATAAATAGAGAGAAAGAAAGAAAGTGAGTTATGAAGTAGGCTTACCACTCACGAGGTTGTGCTAGAGTATCATTTTCATGAACTTAGTGAGAAAATTTCTCAAATTTGTTAGACAATGGGGACCCAATATAACAAAGCTCTCAAGTTAAGAATATAAATCTAAAAGCCCAAGATTCATGAAGGAGGCTTACCAGTGAGCATGTCCTCGCATTATTTTGATCAACTTGTTGAGAAATTTACACTTTGATCCAAAAATAGAACAAAATCAGTGTCACTAAAAGAATTCACATGATAAGATGTACATGAGAAGAGAATGGTGTGAAACCAGATCTCTCCCACTTTCACTGCATATGATGGAATGTTTTACCCTTTTAGGATTACATGTGATTACACACCACAGAAACTTCCTTGACCACAACAGAAAATTCCTTGACCACAAGTGTTGCATATTCTTCTGGACTGTAAGAAACATACATATCAGAGCAAGAAGAATTGGTACCTTCATAATCAATACCAAGCCCTCCTCTAATGTTAATGATCTTCATATTGGCACCCAATTTAGCCAACTCATAGTATATATATGTGGGTTCACTCACATTATCATTAATAACTTCAACCCATGGGATCTTAGATGCAATATGGAAATGAAGAAGCTCGAGACAATCCAACATCCCCAAATTTGGTAATTTCAAAAAGATGCCTATTACTTCCAAATTCGTCAGTCCAAATTTTCCCTTCTCACCAAATTTGGTGCCAAAATGGCCACGAAGTTTGGTCCTCTGAATTCTCACACCATCATTAGGAACTTCAACCCATGGGATCTCAGAGCCAATATGGAAATGAAGAAGCTGGAGAAATCCAACATCCCCAATTTCTGAAATTTCGGAAAGATGCCTACTATTTCCAAATTCGTAAACCCAAATTCGTCCTTCTCCCCACATTTGGCGCGAAAATGGCCACAATGTTTGGTCCTCTTTTGGTGGAGTGAATCCTATTAGTATAATTTGGATTCTAGTAGTATATGTATAACATGTTAAAAAGCAAGTGCCTGGATTCCATGAAATAATATGGATTCCTAAGAGGCATGAACCTTGATTTTGGCTAATGTGGTGTAAGTTGAGGCCTCCAATAGAAAATTAGCTACAATAGGAACCTGGGTGGTTACTTTAATGAACTTCGAGCCGAGTGTAACAAACTTGCAACGATGAACTTCCAATGTAACCAACTTCCAACCCACTATTTTCCACCGCCTATAATGATCCAATGACTATTTTTTTTTAATTGTCTAATAAATTGGATCAATGGTGCAAGAGAAGACATAATGACATAAAGGGGAGTTCTTCATGCAGGAAAACTCCTTACTACCTAATAAAATTAGAATATACAATTAAATATATTAAATTGATTAAAGGGAAATAGTGATTTAGTCTTTACTTCAAGATGAAGTAATTAAGATGAAATTTAGATTAATGTCTAATTAGTTGGTGGTGAAAGCATAAGGCTTTAAACTTAGGTTATGTAAAAATATAAAATTGTCTTCAAATGGTTTCTTTTTTTTGCTAATGCAAGAGTCGTACCTTCTATTAAAAATAATAAAAAAGGATTAATTACATAGGTTACAACCCCAAGGGAAAGGGGCTACAAACCAAAGGCTAAACCGTTGTGCCATGGGTAAGCTCCCAAGAAAAAAGTTCCGTCACTAAGCTGGACAAGTCCAGACAATGGCAGAGAGACATGCACAATGCATCTGGTCCATTGATCTGCATCGCAAGATCCAATGGCTAAGGAACATATCGGAAGGCAAAGAAGTCCAGAAATTACCCGCCCGATGAGGATGGTATTTTCTTACATATTGTAGCCACGTGTTGCATGTTGAGTGGCATCGGGCTCAAATCAGTGAAACCAATCCCCATTTTGATAGCTTCCGATAAACTATAAACCACCTTAAACCATAAGCCTGAACCCACCAACATGCATAATGCATCTGGGCCGTTGATCCACATTGCAAGATCCAATTACTAAGGAACATATCGGAAGGCAAAGAAGCCCAAAGAATACCTTCCTAATGAGGGTGGTATTCTCTCTCCTACTATGGCCACGTGTTGCATGTTGAGTGGCATCGAGCTCAAATCGGTGAAACTACTTCTGGTGTTGAGAGCTTCCAATAAACTGTAAACCACCTTTAGGGCAGTATCGACACTACATGTTGTTAAGACGAAAGCTTCCAATTCACTGTGGAAACCAAGACCCTAGTTGGAGTCCATCGAATTGCAATTTGACTCTCCACCCTAGATCCTTAGTTGTTTGATCCAAGGAATGAGAGGAGTCTCCCTTTGAATAATACTAGGAGGGAATCCTGCCATTCAAGCACCTGAAAACATGTAGACCAATCCTACTGGTTCACTGTGACCATTGCCAAAATTTATGTACCTATGGTGGGAATCTGCTACACTTTCTGACTAAAGGCTCTTCATCCCCTCTTCCCACCGGTCAAAACTGAGATGATCTATATTAGGAGAAAGTTTAGCAAAATTCCATAAGTTGTTGATCAACTTCCACCAAAGAGCTCTATGTCTGAGCTATTCTGGGCCTATATAACAAACAATGGCCTACCTACCACTTTCAAAATTAGCTCTGGAGAACCACTTCATGTTAAAAGTATAATGGCTAGACCAAGTCTCTACTACTGTTGACATTCTCTGCTAAGATATGTCTCTTGGTCCTCATTCTCCTAGTTGAGGCAGTGATCCCTTAGTCTACCCTATGGAACATCTTGCCATCTATATCTATTGTTGCTTTTAGTATAGAGAGTCCCTTTATTGGCAAGTATGTCCACCAATTTATTGGCTGTCCTTCGCACATGTGTGAAACTCAAGGTCCTCATGTTCTGAAGGTCGAAATGAATTTTTGTACTTCAGTATTTCTAAACATTGTTCCAGTTCCATTGGCTCCGCCATATTATTTGTAGCTCTTCTTAAATTGAAATGAAAAGTGTGATGTATGCAGCCCTTTTCATCCCTTAATACACCACCATAACCAGCTATACCCAGATTTCCTTTTGAGGTTCCATCTATGTTATATTTCATAAATCCCTGAGGGGGTGAATGCCAAAAGTCTTTCTGAGTAACTAGTTGCTTAATCGTCCTGTTCATACGCTGAGGAATAAGTACCTACATATCTGCATTTGAAGCGAGATTTTTAGGGGATGTTTGTAGTAGAGTTCCAACTATCTCCTTAAGTTGTCTTAAGATCTATTCCATAATGCTCTAAGAGGAATTCTTTTTGTTTTTGAAAACTCTATTGTTGCACTCTTTCCAGACATTCCATATTAGGAAGCTTGGAGTTAATGCACAATCTTTGTTTATCATTTCATTATTAGAGAAGTTTCTTCACCAGTTACTAATGTTATTGTTAATACTTCCTCTGTCCCTATCTGTTTGTCTAAAAATTAAGGCAATGCCATCCCACAACATAGAGGTAAAAATACAAGTGTTGAGGAGGTGTTCCATTATCTCCTCATGAGACTCACATAGTTGGAATCTGGATGGGCCCAAAACACCCCTTTTCTAGATGTTCTCCCAAGTTAGAATTTTCTTATGATGTACCAACCACATGAACAGTTTGGTTTTCATCCATCCTTGGTTCTTCCAGAGAATTTTCCAAACCTATTCTCATTCCCTAGAATCAAGCTCAAGGGCTGAGTGCTTTGCCTCTTTAAGATTAAATGTTCCTTCATTGTTATTTCCCCATCTTAGCTGGTCTTGATCAGTCGATATCAGTACTTTTCTTTGATTCAAAATTGCTATTAGAGCATCAACTTTTTCCTTAAAGGGGCTATTATCCGTGTATTCCATTTTCTTCCAGGTTCTCCATTTTCCTTCACTATTTATCTGATGCCAAAAATATTTTACCGGTTGTAACCCTTTGGTTTCAGTGTCATTCTTGAGATCCACAAAGTCCTCTCTTAACAATTTAGGTTCTTGTTTGCACCTATCCTCCCAAAACCATGCCAGGTCTCCTGCTCTAATTTCCCAGAAGCTATTCTTTTGAACTATGTCTCTATTCTCCCAAGCTTTATTCCAGATGTCGGAACCTTTTATGATACCAGACATCCTTATGTGGTCCTTGGTTTTCAAATTACTTTCATATTTTTCTTTCCAAATCCGAGCCCATGGAGCATTTGAGTCTTTTATCCATCTCCACGATAATTTTTCCCCTAAAACTTTATTTAGCAGTTTAGGATCATCCAATCCAAGACCTTCGTGGTTTTTAGGTTTACAAAGTGTTTCTCGTGCCACCAAGGCCCATTTTTTCCTCTACTCCCCTTTACCCCAAATAAAATCTCTTTGGGTATTTCTGCATTGTTTCATAACTCCTTTTGGCACTTCAAGGGCTGAAAACATGAAAATGGGGATTGTTTGAAGGACTGCTTTCATAAGCACTAATCAGCTGGCCAGGTTCAAAGATCTCATTGTCCATTTTTGAATCTTTTCCTACAACTTATTTATAACTCGCTCCCAAACATTATTGTTTAGAGGTTTGTGTGTTAGTGGTACTCCCAAATATTTGGAAGGTAGCATATCTCTTTGAAAGCCCAGAATCTTGGAGATATTCTGCTGAATAGCAATGCTAGCATTGAAAAATAAAATCTTTGATTTGGAGAGGCTTACCTCTGTACCCACCTCCATAGCAAAGTCACTCAACATTTGTTTATAGGCAAGAGATTCTTGGACTGTGGGGATGCCCTATAGCATGGTATCATCTATATATTGTTGATGGCTCAAGGCGTGCCCATTCTCGGAAAGTTTGATGCCCTGGATCTTACCTGCTTCTTTAGTAGACGTGATGGTTCGTCCTAGTTCTTCCATCATGAGAATGAAGAGAAAGGGGGATAAAGGAACTCCTTACGTGAGGCCTCTTGAGGGTTTAAAGGTCTTAGATGGAGAACCATTAACCAGAATTGAAAAACTAGAGGAATTCACCAAGGCCATTACCCATCTTACCCAATCGTGGTCAAATCCAAAAGCTAGAAGGACCTTCCTAATATAGGTCCAATTTAACTTATCATAAGCCTTTACTAGTTCCAGTTGCATAATCATTCCTACTTGCCTATTACTCCTCAATGAATGAACCACCTCATGCGCTTGAAGGATATTATTGAGAATTTGTCCGCCTTTGACATATCCTGTTTTCTCCATAGAAACCAAAGTTGGTAGCAAGGGTTTAAGTCTGTTGGCAATCTACATTGAAACCATCTAGGCCTCATGCTTTTCCATTCTGCATTTCTATGATGACTTCACTAACCTCCTCTTCTTGCACTGGCCTATTAAGATTGTGATTATCTTCTCTAGTAACTAGCTTAGGAATGTGCTTTGTGAAGTCCCTGATAAATAGTGATCTATCTAAGAGAGGTTCCTCCGCTATTATTTGAAAATGTTGCACCAACACATCCTCCATATCTTTATGGGTGTTGAGAAGTTGGCCTCTGGATTCCTTGATTGTTGAGATCCTGTTGTGAGACCTATCATCCATTGTAGATTTGTGGAAAAAACTTGTGTTTCTCTCCCTTTATTTTAGCCATTGAACTCTTGATTTTTTTCTCCAAAATATTTCCTCTTGTTTGCATAAGTTCTCCCAATCATGTTCATACTTGTTGGCTTGTTCATTTCTTTCCCCATCAAAGCCATCTGTGATAAGGGTTTGATTAATTTCCAACATTTTCATTTCAACAACTTTTTTCGCTTCAAAAGTATTACCAAACTCATTCTTATTCCAATATTTGAGCCTGAGCTTGATGTGTTTTGATCTTTTATGTAATAGAAACATTCTCGTTCCCTGGATCTATGGATCTTCTTTCCACCATTTATTAATGTTGATAATAAATTTTGGATGGGTGAGCCAGATATTTTCAAATCTAAAATGTCTTTTCTTTGGGGTTCCAATGCCAGTAACCTCAAATTGAACTGGCCAATGGTCGAAGCCACCAAAGGGGAGAATTCTCGTTGTCATATCAAGGCCTGTGAACATAAGGTCCTCAGATATTACGAACTT
Organism: Pinus tabuliformis; assembly: GCA_031772625.1. Classification (NCBI taxonomy): domain Eukaryota; kingdom Viridiplantae; phylum Streptophyta; class Pinopsida; order Pinales; family Pinaceae; genus Pinus; species Pinus tabuliformis. The sequence continues at coordinate 1,035,054,030 of CM062805.1, forward strand.
GTCTAACTTTGAAGCTACTTGAGACTCTCCTCCGCTTTTGTTGTTCCAGGCGAAGAGTCCATTACTACTGTCTGTGTCAACTAGCTTCATATTGTCCATAAAATTCTGAAATGCTATAGAGTCTTTGGTTATAGTTATGATCCCACCTTTTTTTTAAAGGATTTGATCATGTTAAAGTCCCCACCCAGAATCCATGGTATTCCTGAATGTCTATCTCTTAAATCCTCTAGAGAAGTGAGTAGCCTGAGTTTATCATCAGTTCTTTGAGGGCCATAAATATTTGTGATTAAATAAATCTCCCTATCTCCAACAAGCTGAATAACCACTGATAAATAATTCCTAGATGCCTCTGCATCCACTATGTCAATCTTTTGGGGGTTCAAAAGTGTAAGAATGCCTCCTATTGTCTTGTTTGCCTTGAATTGTAGAAAATCATATCTATTTAGCCATCTGATGTGTATTTCTCTAATTTTTTGAATTGAACATTTAGTTTCCTGGATAAAAATCATATCTAGAGTTTCTTGTTTCATTCTGTTGTCGAGAATCCTTTGTTTCCTTTTACTTCCTAGACCTCTAATATTCCAAGACGTGAGCTTTGTTAATAATGATTAGTAAAGGAGTAGCTGGTTAGATCTTTCGTCTTACCTGAATCTATCATCAGTTTTCCACATTCAATAAAAAGCTCATTTTTCTTTTTTCTACACCTTTTCCTTCTTGGGTTTCTAGGAGCGAGTCGTGATGTGGTTTTCATTGTTTTTACCCCTTCATGGTTCTGCCTTTCAAGGTTTCTTTCCCCTCCTGTCCCTTTAGTCTGAGTTCTCCATAAAAACAGCTGGTGCACTATATTAAACTACTCTTGAGGAAGTGAATCCACCCCTTCCATGGTGCCCTGTTTCAAGAACCTTTCCATATCTAAGTGTTCTCTTTCGAGAATGTCCTGCAGTTCATGATCCTCCATTTCTACCTCACTCGAGGTCATTTCTTGGTCCATTTCCAGTTCCATATTGCTCAACATGTTCCCATTTGCTGGTTAATGTCCTATATCTCCTCACTATTTTCTTCCTTTTCCCTCTCCTCTGGGTTGCCCTCCATGGCCTGATCTACCTTTGATACCTCTTCCTCTTCTTCTAGAACTTTCTACCTATTCAAACTTGCCTATTGTCCCTCTGTGTGTTTTTTTTTTTGCAACCTTTTACTTCCTTTTCCTTTATTTCCCACTTTATGAAAGCTCTCAGTATCTTTCCCTGCTGTTACTATACTTCTGTTCTTTGTTTTGTTGAGAGGGAATTCTATGAATAGATGCCCATGTTCATGGCATTTGTGACATCTAAAAGGAATATGTTCATAATCCACTATTTGCACCCATTCTTCATCAAAGCTTCCAGGATCACCTCATTCGGTAGAGCTCCAGAAAGATCCATCTCCACACAAATGCAAGCAAAGGAAGTGTACTTTCCCCTTCTGGTTGCCTCAGATATTTTAACAAAACACCCTAATTTATTTCCTATTACTAATAAAGATTCTGATTTCCAGTAATCTAGACGTAAGGAGTAGAGACGTACCCAAACCGGGACCGGAGTGAAGGTCTCACATTCTAGGACAAAATTCATCATCCAAGGCTACATATAGAGGCCTCCAACTGCATAGAACTAGGACCCTCCTTCAAACACCCTGTCTTTACCCTCGATGTTAGTAAAGACTACAGTAAAGAAACCCGTTGACCCAAGATGTAGATATATATCCCCTTTAGGTTTCCAGTGATATTTGATCCACACCTGTAGATCCTTCTTTGTGGGCCATATCCCCATGACTTTACAAATGATAGCATAAGTCCTCATATGATCCCTATGTGCCTGCAGTGCGGGATCACTTAAAACCACTATGGGTATGATCTCGGTCTTAGGCTTACATGGACCATTTTGTTTTTTATTTTCTACTTCCTGTTTCTTGTCCTCTTCCTCTTTTTCTTTTATTCCGTCTTCCTCCCTTTTATTATTCTACTCCAGTTCATCATCAATGTTCCCTTTCCATCCTCCTAAAAGACCCTTTTCAACCTCCAGCGGTTTCTTGCCTTGGTTGGAGACTGCCTGACTGTAGGAGGGAGTGGAGCTCCCCCATTTATGCCTCTCCATGGCATTCAATGTCTGAATAATTTTGGTGAACCCTATCCCTTACGAGTCCTCTCTCCCCCCAGTCCAGCTTCCATGATAATGATCCTAATCTCTCGTAAACAAATTTCCACTTGGGTAAGAATTTTATCTAAGTAGGTAGAATAATAACATCTCTCCCTAACTAAATGCAATTGACCAATTGCCATATATGTCTATCTATGAAATATTTTACTTTAATATGACAATAAAATATTTGTCACTACAATTTTAAATGTCATATTTGAAATCTAAGATAAAAAAGGAAGAAATTACACATTTAGCCAATATTAAAATGTTTTAATTATTAATTTCTTAAATTTTCAATTAATATATAGAAAGAGAAAGTGAAAAATAAATATTCTAATTAAATTAAGAATTGAAATATTTTATTTATGATATTCTAATTAAATTAGACATTGGAATATTTTATTTATGATACATATTAAGATATATTTTCATAATAGAAGACTATAAAATTTGTCTCTAACTATTAAGAATTGTTTTACTTTATATGAGTGTATTAATATTGAAATACTATATATATAATCCACATTGTAATATTTTTTTTAAATGTAAAATGCAAACCTTATATTAAAAATGCATGGAATTACACTTTATCTATTTATAAAATAAGATTATTTTGCTTCCAATTATTTTCTTTAGTCTATATTTTAAAATGAACATTAGAATATTTTAAAATTTCAAAATTTTATGATTTCAAATAACATTCAAAACTTTTAACAAATAATACAATATATAAACAAATTTACATGTCAATAATTCATTTAAAAAAAATAATTTCAAAAATTAACAAATAAACATCTATAACATGATATTTTTAGGCTAAATTAAATTTTTTAAATTGTATTTAACTTAGCCTAAAAATATCATGATATATAAACAAGCGTTATACGAAGTGAGTTATGATTTTTTGAGATTATGCTAAGGGATCATATAGAGGGATCATGCCATTAAATCTCTTGAGGTGCAAACCATCTTTCAAGCTTTAAAGTATAAAAGATGTTTACACAAGAGATTTCATCCCTCTATGTGCTTGTTGGATCATTGGTTAAGATAAATCCATACTAACAATATTTTAAAATAAAGCTAGACTTTCGTTAGTTTAAAAAAAAAATTAATAATATTTGGTAACTGTTTTGATACTAATTATACATTAATGTATATCGACATTTATCAATTATTTAATTTTTAGAACTACCTTAATTATTTATTTTTTATAACTATTTTAATGTTACATATATATTAAAACTTTATTAATAATTATAACTAATTTTTAATATAAACAAACATACATATATATATATATATATATATATATATATATTATAAACATGGTGAGGTTCTCCTTTCTGTTAGCAACGTAGTCAAATCGTTATAAGAAGGTGGATCCCTTGTCTCACAAACAACGAGATCTCATATAACAATTTGATGTATTGCCTCACCTTAACGTTAAAATTAGAAGATAATAATAATAATAGTAATATCAACCATAAATATCAAATTAGTTTTACTCCATTATATGAAAGAAAAAACCATAATAAAATCCAATAAAAATTCGTCATATAATTATAATAATAGCATGAATATTATAATTATATATTTTACATAAACAGGACGGCAGCCCTCTTATACCGAAGTCAAATATAAAAGCAAGTGCTTTTAGGAAATAAATAAAATATGCCCCGTTGGATTTCTTTTTTCACCGAGTGTGGTATCTTATTCTCATTTTTTTCCTAAAAAAACCTTTTAATAGATATAATATTAATATATTTATTTTCATGTATTATTTTATATAACCCAATAACATTTGTTATAGTAATATGTATTTATTTTCATGTATCATTTTATATAACTCTATAACATTATAGTAATATGTATATATGTATATTATGGTTAAAACATAATATTGAGTTATGTGTATTTAAAAATTATTAATTATATATGGTACAATGAAATAATACAGAGATAAATAATAAGATTTTGAAAATAATACGATCATTTTTCCACGAGGGAGACAATATCTTATATAAATGTGTCTTTCTATTAACTTGATTACAAATAGTTTTGCATGGAAACAACAAAATATTATTTTTATATTGCCTCCCTTTTTTAAGTTGCCTAACTAGTTTGCACGAGAAAAAGAAAATACATATTTTAGAGACATCAAATACATTTTTATATGTTTCCTTCCTCATTATGAGTTGCAGATACGAACCCCATTGTCCATTCTTGGAAAAATAGTTGTGAAGGGAGTGAATGAGAGTATGATTCACAACCTTGTTTATGTCATCTCTTTGCACGTGAAAGGAAATAAAGAGATTAAGTTTTCAACACAACATCAACCAGAGAGTATGGAAAAATATACCGAGGAAACAATAATATTAATAAGAAATAATGCTACTTGTTAATCCAAAGTGTGGCAAAATATGATAGAATAAGGGATCCACGACCTAAGTAGGAGAGTTAATCTTATGACACAGAAGAATGATAGAAACTTAGAAAAACAATAGACCACTACCCAAATAGCATCATGTCTGTGGAAAGTACTTGGAAGACCACTAAAAAGGGTTTCCGTCATCTAAATGTAACTTTCAATTTTCCCTAGAGTTCATCACGGGTTTATTTTGAGGCCCAATGCCCGTAAAAGGTTCATAGATAATTGTAAAGTCTTTCTTCCTTAATGCCTGATCCCATTGTGGTCATCCACCTCAAACTTCCCATTATGATTTTGTGAGGAATAAATACACATGACAATGTATCTATAGAGCTTAGAAACCTTGTTTTTATCCTTCAATAAATTTTGTTTAAATTTTAAGAAGTGATTTCATTAAGTGAAAAAATGCAAAATTTGCATGAGGATTCTCATAAGAAATTAATTTCCTAGTTTTGATTCATTGACTCCGTTGTAACCATTCGTGGTATAATAACATAACATTGTTGTTAGAAAATTATCAGTTGTGATACTTGGTTATATGTAATTATTCTGTTCGTACAACATTGTTGGATTTCACTGTAACTAGTTGTATTTTTACTTGATGGGATACACAAAATTTGGGAATGTATTTTCATTTAAAAAAATAATCTTATTTAATTTTTGTTGTTTTTAGGTCTTCCTAGGTAGATGGCGTGGTAACATGGATATATTTAATTGTACAATATTAGGTTGTATACTTACATTCATGCACAATGTAGTGTTGATAAATCAAGTTCAAATACAATGTTTCTTATATACTTAAATGCAAACCTAAGGTCTGCCCTTCTGAAAATTATTCTGCAATTCGATAGTTATAAATGTTTTAGGATGGGCCTTCTGACGAATGTCTTATTCGTGTAGGCTTTAACTACAAGACCCATAACTACCCCTCGCTACTTATCCCATTCTGTTTGCCAAGGACCAATCTAGTCCACTACGACTTATCCGTCAATGTTTTCTCATTTCCTTGTCAACTAAATAAATAATTCCTTCTATTAATATTATTTGTGTTTTCCAATGGATAAGTGAGGCCTAGTTCAACACGTGGACCAACTACAAATTACAAATATACATATATAGTATGTTTCATATTTTGACTTCCATCAATTACATAAGATTAACCCGTTCTAAATATTTGTTGTTTGTATTGCTAACTCACTGACATTTCACATCAACCTTTACTAATGAATCATAACAATCTTGTTCACACATTCCTTCATATCCCAATTTATTTTGCATAGACATCTAGTCACATACATGTTATTTTATGAAATTATTAAACTATTTCCTTACAATCCTCTATAATGAGTGAATTTTATCATCCATAGCAACATTTTAGAGTGGAATCATACTTCTGCAACTAATACTCTTAAAACATTAGGTTGAAATTTTTATGTGTTTTAGTTGGGGCTCGCAATGAAATTCACAAAGGAGAAGACCACTCCTCTCGACCATTGATAATGGAAATTATGTCCAATTCTCCCCTGTGTGAGTTCCATTTCCAGAGCAGTTGTACGTCTAAACGTCTCACATGGCTAGTAGGGTTTTGATAAATATCTTGCTCAACTCATTTGTTTTGCATCATTGTTTCCCTGTATTTTTAATGATTTCAAGCTATCACTCCATTCTCGACAGTGGCTTGGGCTCTTGGCCTCAAAAGGTGGCTTAATAATAAAACAATATGTAATATGTATTTATTTTCATGTATAATTTTATATAAATCTATAACATTATAGTAATATGTACATATGTATATTATCGTTAAAACATAATAATGAGTTATGTGTATTAAAAAATTCTTAATTATATATGGTACAATGAAATAATACAGAGATAAATAATAAGATTTTGAAAATAATGTCATCATTTTGCCATGAGGGAGACACTATCTTATACAAATGTGTCTTTCTATTAACTTGATTACAAATAGTTTTTCATGGAAACAACAAAATATTATTTTTATATTGCCTTCCTTTTTTAGGTTGCCTAACTAGTTTTCACGAGAAAAAGAAAATACATATTTTAGAGACATCAAATACATTTTTTATATGCTTCCTTCCTCATTATGAGTTGCCTCAAAATGGGTGCCCCTTCTTGGTTTCCCAATTCCTCCCTGTTTAGAGGTGGAAGCGTCCCTTTTTCCACCACCAAATGTGGAGAATTGTGCTACAATGTCTATGTAGTCATCCATTTTATCTATGGTGATTTGTGTTCCTTTTGAGCTATAAGATATGATAAGCATGTCTACTAGCGAGATGTCCTCATCTTGGAAACAATAATTACATCCTTTAGTGAGGGAGGTTCACAATCAAGAATATTACAATGAATGATTCCCGAGGGAAAGCTGGTTGAAAGAGCTTCAGATTTTTAACATCAGTCAGATAATGTATGCCTAGCTCGGAAGACAAGTCTAGTTAATATGCATTTTCTATAACGTATTCTAGAGAAGTATATGGACCATATCTTAGAGGATGTAACTTATGGTGTTGGGATTTCAAGCATTTCATTTCCAAAAAGTGTCATACATGATATCCTGGTTGAAATGACAAGGGTGTGTGATGTTTGACGTACCTATGTTTTGCATGATCCACAAAAACTTGTAAAACATCAGTTACTTCAGCATGGTACTATGATATGGAGTATATAAAACACAAAGATATATTTTTTTCTTGTTTTTGTTGTGCAAAAAGACAATGGGTGATAGTCAATGGTGTCTTAGAGGCTGCACTTGGCTGAAACCCATAACAAACTTCAAAAGAAAAGAACCGAGTAGAGGAGTGTGTGGCCCTATTGTAATTATTTTGAATAATGTGCAAATAGGAACCCCGTTGTTCATTCTTGGAAAAATAGTTGTGAAGGGAGTGAACGAGAGTATGATTGACAACCTCATTTTTGTCATCTATTTGTGCATGAAAGGAAATAAAGAGATTAAGTTTTCAACCCAGCATAAGCTAGACAGTATGCCAAAAGATACTGAAGAAACAATAATATTAACAAGAAATAATGCTACTTGTTAATCCAAAGTGTGGCAAAATATGATAGAAGAAGGGATCCATGACCTAAGTAGGAGAGTTAATCTTATGACACATAAGATAGCAACTTAGAAAAACAATAGACCACTACAAAAATAGCATCATGTTTGGGGAAAGTACTTAGAATACAACTAAAAAGGGTTTCTATCATCTAAATGTAACTTTTAGTTTTCCGTGGAGTTCATCTAGGGTTTATTTTGAGGCCCAATGGCCGTAAAAGGTTCATAGGTAACTGTAAAGCTTTTCTTCCTTAACGGATGATCCCATTGTGGTCCTCGAACTTCCTATCTATAGAGCTTTCAAACCCTATTTTTATCCTTGAATAAATTTTGTTTTAATTTTAAGAAGTGATTTCACTATGTGCAAAAATAGAAAATTTGCATGAGGATTCTTATAAGAAATTAATTTCTTGGTTTTGGTTCATTGACTTCATTGTAACCATTCATGGTATAATAACATAGCATTGTTTCTAGAAAATTATCAGTTGTGATACTTGGTTATATGTAATAATTCTGTTCGTAAAACATTGTTGGATTTCACTTTAATTAGTTGTATTTTTACTTGATGGGATACATAAAATTTGGGAATGTATTTTCATTTAAAAAAATAATCTTACATAATTCTTGTTGTTTTTCGGTCTTCGTAGGTAGATGGCATGGTAACCTTGATATATTTAATTCTAAAATATTAGGTTGTATACTTACATTCATGGACAATGTATTTTTGATAAATCAAGTTCGAATATAATGTTTCTTATATACTTAAATGAAAACCTAAGGTCTGCCCTTCTGAAAATTATTCTGCAATGCGATACTTATAAATATTTTAGGATGGGCCTTCAGAGGTCTATCTTATTCATGTAGGTTTTAACTACAATACCCATAACTACCCCTCGCTACTTATCGCATTTGGTTGGCCAAGGACCAATCTAGTCCACTATGACTTATCCGTCAATGTTTTCTCATTTCCTTGTCAACTAAATAAATAATTCCTTCTATTAATATTATTTGTGTTTTCCAATGGATAAGTGAGGCCTATTTCAACACGTGGACCTACTTCTCACCCAACTACAAATTACAAATATACATATATAGTATGTTTCATATTTTGACTTCCATCAATTACATAAGATTAACCCATTCTAAATATTTGTTTTTTGTATTGCTAACTCACTAATATTTCACATCAACCTTTAATAATGAATCATAACAATTTTGTTCACACATTCCTTCATATCCCAATTTATTTTTCATAGACATCCGGTCGCATACATGTTGTTTTATGAAATTATTAAACTATTTCCTTACAATCCTCTATAATGAGTGAATTTTATCATCCATAGCAACATTTTAGAGTGGAATCATACTTCTGCAACTAATACTCTTAAAACATTAGGTTGAAATTTTTATGTGTTTTAGTTGGTGCTCGCAATGAATTTCACAAAGGAGAATACCTCTCCTCCCGACCATTGAGAATGGAAATTATGTCCAATTCTCCCCCGTGCGAGTTCCATTTCGAGAGCAGTGGTATGTCTAAATGTCTCACATGGCTAGTAGGGGTTTGATAAACATCTTGCTCAACTCATTTGTTTTGCACCATTGTTTCCTTGTACTTTTAATGATTTCAAGCTATCACTCCATTATTGGTAGTGGCCTGGGCTCTCCACCTCAAAATCTGAGGGTCGCTAGAATAGAACTGGTAATTTTGTTCTCTCATCTCTAACGGTAAGCCTGTGAGAGCGACTTTGGGTTTCTTGTCGCTCCCTTGCCCATAGCATGAGAGTGACTATGGCCTAAGAGATCGAGAACAATAGTGAGACCTAGGGACAGAGTGTGTGACTTGCTGACTTGTCTCCTGAGTGTTCTTTTGATGATGTTAGATGACTGCGTGTGATGTTTATGTCGATTCCACTTCCTTAAGGTCACATAGGAGGTTGAGTGTTTTGAGACATTTTTATATTTTTTTATATTAACTTTCTATTAAAACTAAATAATTTATCATAGAAAAATATAAAATAATAAAATAAAATTATTTTTATTATTAATTTTTTTATGAATAAAATGCAATTATATTTTATTTAATAAAAAATATTTTCGACAAATATTAAGAAATACTATTAATATTATGCTATATCAATTCAATATTTATATATAAATATTGAAATATTTTATTTAAAATCAAAATTGAAATAACTTATTTTATTGAAATCAAACTCATATGAGCGCGTAATAGGAATTACATATGCCCATTCTACTAAGCTGTAAAACAAGCCTTAAGCTAACTTGTTAATAAACCATACATGCAATATATGAAATGCAGGAACGAAATTCACATTTAAAATAATGCAATCTAATTATCACAATGTTTAAAAGATATCAATATTTTAACTAAACACGGAGATGAGAAAAAGGAGGAGGTGACAGGGAAGAGAAGCTAGTGCTGACGTTTGCAAATTCTTTGGTGACTAAAGTATTTTAAATATTATTCACTTCGCCGACTAAAGTAGCTTGATTTTAAGTATACACTAATTTCATAAGTTTGCTATATCTACAACATCGTGCAGCCGTGTTTTAAGAGAGAGGTGTTTTAAATAACTTGAGGTTGACCAATTATCGGATTTATTAGTATTGTTTAAGGATAAAGGTGTGTGGCTATCCCGATCCAATCTAAAGCCCAAGGACTGCTTCGCACGAGAACAACATGGGGGTTGCTCAAGAGACAAAGTTGAAAGTACCTCAAGCTAGATTGCCAACTTTATCCAGAAAGAGCAATGTTAAAATGCCAGTGGGTTCGAGATCTGAAAGTCCATTCACAGGGAACAGTTTCAAGATGCGGGTGGGTTCCAAATCTGAAAGTCCATCCACAAAGAGCAATGTTAAATTGCCTGTGGGTCCGAAATCTGAATGTTCATCCACACAGAGCAGTGTTAAATCTGAATGTTAATACACACAACGCAGTGTTAAATCTGAAAGTTCATTAACACAGTGCAGTGTTAAATGTGAAAGTTCAATTACACAATGTAGTGTTAAATCTGAAAATCCATACACACCGAACAATGTTAAAATGCGGATAGGTCCCAAATTTCAAAGTGCATCCACAAGGAGCAGTATTAAAATGCCAGTGGGTCCGATATGTGAAAGTTCCTCCACAAAGAACGATGTTAAAATGCCATTGTGTCACGACCCTACACCTGCGATAGTCTTCCAACTGCTTATAGTGAGGTGCGACACCATCGAACGCTTTCTTTTCACCAATACTCACCTTCATGGACTACGCATAATTCACTTGTCCTTACTTAGTTTGTTTCTCGCAACCAAGTAAAATGCAATTATCCTTTATACTTAATGAAGCCCATACTCATTCATTATCATCATGCAATTAACCAAGAACATCAACAATTGCAACAAGTATAAAGGGGAGGGGCAACTCCCGAATAAGTCTGCCCGACAATACATTATATCAATTTTTCAATAATACAATCATCAAGTATACTTGGCAAAACTTCAAGTCTATACTTAGAATATTTTACAACCGAGGCATAGAACTGCCTTTACAACACTTGTGCCAATCTTACACGGTAGGAGGGTGCTGACCCGAGACACCTAGAACTCCTCCTTAAGTCCTGCACATCTTTGCACGTTCTTCATCCAACACTCATCTCACCGTACCAACCATCGACCAAGTAGTAACTCTGCGCAATCCTCAAACCATGCGCATGAGCTATGCGCATTTACCAACTAAAACTGTGCACCTTTTACCCTCTTGTCTTGTGCGTACTCCAAGTGCGAAGTTGGATTGTCAAAATGACTCCAACGCATGTTTATATATACACATGTTTCAACGTTTTTACAGGCGGTCCCTTATGTGGGTGGTAGCCACTGGCCGACCTCCAAACTAACACATAAGTGCCCAAAACATGCTCTCCTTGTGTCGGCCATGCCTCAAAGAATGCCTCTCCCAAGTCGCATATAATTCTCCAATACTTAGCCGCATTTCTGTCCAAGTGTCGTTCGTCGTCGCATATGACTCCACGGTATCGTCACAACGAACTCGCCGAAGCGTCACATTCTACCCGCCCGCGCGCCCATGCGCCCGAATCGTCCGCGTGCACGATGCTCACCCGGCGCCCGTCGCACCGATGTTCCGAGGACCTTACATCCTCCTCCACCTGAAATCATTGTCGTCCTCGACAACATACCATCCCGGTAGCCATCCACTAAGATCACTCATCCATGATGTGAACTTCTCTTCGCAAGGTAAACATCCTTGCAACATATGTAGAGACTCCTCTCCACTATGTCTCGGCTCAATGACCAGCTGCCACCAAGCTCATCATACCAAGGCATGCACCTCCACGGTATGCTCTCCATCAGATATCTTCTTGATCCATGATTGATGACCTGTTGTCTTCATCATGTGTCCCCATGTGAACCTTCATCATGATACTCCAGCATAATGCCAACACATCTCTCTACACTTCTCGACCTCATGTCTAAACTAGTCAGGTGATCAGTCCAACCATACGCTCAAACCATAAGAGTGAACATCCTCATGCCATCATCAGTTGTTCCTCAAACATCTGCCACATCCTTGACTCCTTAAAAATCCATCTCCATAATTCCATGCTCAGGTCCATGGAAATTCCATCCATCTAATATGCAACATGTCATGATGCTTGATGCCAAGCCATCCCTGCACCATCAATCATACCTGCTCCACATGTCTAAGGACTCACTACCATGAGCAGCTAACAATGAGCCCCATTTTCTTCATCCATCTAAGAAGATGTAGAGGGAGTAGAGCCTGAAGGCTCTCCCTCACTAATCAACTCGATCCATCTATCAGGATCCTCAATCTCCATCCTTTGTAGATAAGCAACCCGGTCTTCCTTCTGGACATCCGGTCTCACATATACCTCCTCCTCATCATCATCATCCTCGTCCAACTCTAGCCTTCTTAACAAATCCAAGATGCTATCTGAAAGTGATCTAATGACTAATGACTGCTCGGTAAGCTTTGCCTCAATAGTAAGCAATCGCTTATTCACCTTTTCCTTATCCTCCATTTGCATCACTCCTAATTTACAATCAGGCCTTGTCACACCAATGGTTGGAACACCAATGGGTACATCTTCCCTTCCATCATAAATGTAGAGCTTCTTCAAATGTGGAACAATCATAGCATCGAATTGTTTCATGAATTCCATCCCCAATACAGCCTCATAGTCATCAATGCGCACTATAGTGAAGTCCACCTTCCCGGTCCATTCACCAAGTGTAGTGTCCACCCTCTAAGCTATACCAAGAATCTCAATAGGAGGAGAATTCACTGTCTTCATTTGTGTCTTTTCCGGTACAAATTTCAGTCCAATCCTTCTCGCAGTATCTTCACTCATGAAGTTGTGAGAAGCCCCATTATCCACCATAGTGAGTACATCAGCAACTCCAACCTTCATCTGAACATACTCCAGTCTTTTCCTTTCAGGATCCCTCGTAGAGACCACCTCCGTAGTAGCAGAAGCACCAAGTATTTGCATCATCCCCACAAAAGCACCTTCATTCTTCACATCAGATTGTGCAATAGCAGCCACCTTTGGTTTAGAAGGACAATTCTTCACCGTGTGTGGTCTAGCACATATCCAACACTTCAAAGCTTTCTTCATCTTCGAACTATCATCTGATTTCGAAGCATCTTCCTTCTTCTTATCTTTTGGTTTATTGGACTTCTTCTTCCTATCATCGGAAGTCTCATCAAAATGTTCCACCAACCTGTCAACAACAGAAAAAGCTTCCTCAAGTGTCCTAATCTTCTGCCTCTTCACTTCATTGTGTGCCCAAGGCTTCAATCCAATAATGAAGTTGAACACCTTGTCCATCTCCGCCATGTCAGGAAGTTCCAGAGCTGCACTTGCAAACTCCCGCTGATATGCTTGTAGGCTTCCGGTCTGCTTTATGTACTTAATCTTCATCCTTGCTTCCCATGTTTCATCCTGAGGACTAAAATGAGTCTACAAAGCCTTCTTCATGTCATCCCACGAAGTAATGTCATCAGCACTACCATTGGCAATTTGATCCAACCTCCTTCGCCACCACATCTTTGCATCCTTTGTTAAGAACTGAGCAGCTACCTTGACCTTTGTCTCATCATCAGATATACCTAATCATTCCAAGTATTGCTCCATGTCCCATAGAAAGTTACCAAGAGTTTTCACATTCCTTGTGCCATCATAAGATTCTGGTTCCTTGACCTTTACATGAGGCAATCATCCACCTGAGTTATGCCTCACAGCCTTCTTCAACACCGCGATCTCATCCTTGGCTTCATCAAGAGTTTTCTTCAAGTTCACGATCTCTGCAAGACCTTGATCCCTTGCTCCTTCAACCTCCTTGACCCTTACTTCAAGTTGCGTACACATAAGATCAGTGTATTCATACTGTGTCCGGAGTTCATCATGTTGTGTTCAAAATTCATCAAGCTCTTCCTTTGTCTTCAAGTTGGCCTCTTGTTCTTTAGCAAACAAGTCCATCTTCTTATCCCAAGAAGTCTCCATATCCTCCATATTTTCCAACACCTTTTCAATGAACCCAATAGTAGTATCCTTCATAACATGACTAGACCCAGCCTGAGATTCGACCGCCATTTCTAATAGCTTCTTTCTCCTTTGCAATCTAGTTTCGACCATTCAACAGCTTCACCAAGTCACTTGCAATTAGAACCAACCCTTGTTCCACTTGTGTGAAACGGTTTCCTTCACCTGCAAGCACCCTTTCCACTGTTACGAGCAACCCTGCTCACCAGCCTCAAACCGAAGTCTTGTTCTCACCTGTCAAGTGTACACCGGCTTCAATGCTTCAACACCTGAACCTGTTCACAAGCTTCAATCTTCATGAGCAAACCTTGCTCTCATACCAACTGTCACGCCCCTACACCCGCAGTAGTCTTCCAACCGCTTATAGTGATGTGCGGCACCACCGAACGCTTTCTTTTCCCCAATACTCACCTTTGTGGACTACGCCTAATTTGCCTGTCTTTACTTAGTTTGATTTTCACAACCAAGTAAAATGCAATTATCCTTTATACTTAATGAATCCCATACTCATTCATTATCATCATGCAATTAACCAAGAACATCAACAATTGCAACAAGTATAAAGGGGAGGGGCAACTCCTGAATAAGTGTGCCCGACAATATATTATATCAGTTTTTCAATAATACAATCATCAAGTATACTTGGCAAAACTCCAAGTCTATATTTAGAATATTTTACAATCGAGGCATAGAACTGCCTTTACAACACTTGTGCCAATCTTACACGGTATGAGGGTGCTCACACGAGACACCTAGAACTCCTCCTTAAGTCGTGCACATCTTTGCACGTTCTTCATCCAACACTCGGCTCACCGTACCAACCATCGACCAAGTACTAACTCTGTGCAATCCTAAGACCATGCGCACGAGCTATGCTCATTTACCAACTAAAACTGCACAACTTTTACCCTCTTGTCTTGTGCGTACTCCAAGTGTGAAGTTGGATTGTCAAAATGACTCCAACGCATGTTTATATATACAAATGTTTCAACTTTTTTATAGGCGGTCCCTTATGTGGGTGGTAACCCCTCGCCGACCTCCAAACTAACACATAAGCGCCCAAAACATGCTCTCCTTGTGTCGGCCATGCCTCAACGCATGCCTCTACCAAGTCGCATATAAGTCTCCAACAGCCGCATTTTTGTCCAAGTGTCGTTCGTCGTCGCATATGACTCCACGGTATCATCGCAACCAACTCACCGAAACGTCGCATTCTGCCCACACGCGTGACTCGTCAGCGTGCACAATGCTCACCCAGTGCCCGTCGCATCGATGTTCCGAGGACCTTACACATTGGGTCCAAAATTTGAAGCGCATGGTGGAAGATCCTCAGAAAGTCCATCAAAGGAGAATTCTACAAACCCTGATTCGAATGCTTCTAGGAATACTGTTTCCGGAACAAAAACAAGAGATGCTACAGGAAGGGTTTTGTCCAAAATCCCTCAGCCGCCCAAGCCAAAGCAAAAATTTAATTCATGCTATCCAATTTTACCAGTTGACACAGTTAATGCGGTGGATGATGATAATCCGGACTTGGATCTTTTCAAAGGTCAGCGATATGACCCGGCATTGGCAGAGTTCAATTTGTAGCCTCTGGAATAGTTACGTGAAAGAAAAAATGTTACTTTCTCAGCTGTTACTCGGGAGAAACCAGAAATTGTGTCTCCCATTGATGGATCCCGGTACAACCCCATTCAAGAGGCGGTACTTGTTCTTCATCCATCTGATGCCACTAGAGATATGTCATGTGAAAAATTGGGTGTGAAATGGGAGAAAAGTCCGACGGATGACAAATGTTTCACTCCTTCAATGGAGAGTATTGGCTCAAACAATATATTGTCCAGTGCTACTGCTTCTGTACGTCTAAATGACTGTTTAAGAAGCTACGTAGGTGAGAAGCTCCATTTTCCGCAACTGCAAAATGAGGACTGTGATAAAAGCTCACCGTATTCTTCTGTTTTGAAACAAGATTTGAATGGGACTGAGGCGGAACTTCGAGAGTTCAACCGAAATAGATTAAGTTTTCATGATTTTTTGAGTGAAGCCAATAAAGTTGGTGACCATCTCCTTTCTTGCTCAGCTGAGTCAGTAGTATTGCATTGTAAATCTTGTGGTTACCGTCATGACAAACTTGCTCCTACATGCCTAGACCACCACGATGAGACCAGCTTCCATTCCAGAATGGAAAAATCTCTGATGCAGTTGGAGGATGAAATGGGCCGTCTGATATTGAAGGAGTTAGAGGATGAGCTGGAAAACAACGAGAAACATGATCCTCTGTACTGGCCTTTTAATCCCGAATCATATTGGGCTATTGAAGGATGCTGCAGAAATTAGGGTTTCCTTCTCGAAGCTAGATGTAAATTTAATAGCACCCCATGCGAGTACAAATGGTGGAACGGAGGGCTTTGTATAAAAGAAAACATGGTAAATTTTTATTTACTTTTAATTTATATGAAACTGTAAATACGTACGCAGACCAAAGAAATAATGGGAAGAGGTAATCCTGATAAGCATCTATCATTATATATTTATATGTAATGTAATTCTTATATTTAAATGACATAATTATATACTTATATCTCATGTACTTTTTTATATTTAAATGAGTACGATTCTAAATGATGGTCCTCTCTCGATAGTTTGTACTAAATGATATGATATGGGTCGCAGTGAGCACATTGCATTTTTTACCTTATATTATTATACTATTAAGTTACATTGTTATATAATATTTTCAATCATATAATTATATTCATATTATTTGAAATATAGATCATAAAATTGTATATATATATGTTTACAATAAATTTATTGAATTAAATATTAGAGAATATAAAATTATATTATTAAATTAAGTATATTGAAATGATTGACAGAAAATGCTCATTTCATTTTGATTAGTGTAAACAATAGAGACATTTGGTTAGTGTAGTAACTAGTTTTCTAATTTGTAGATAGGGAAATCCTCATTCTCAAGTTCCTAATAAATATTTAAGTACTTTAAGCAGATAATTCACAATTTTTTTTCCTCGCAATGGAACTTGTTCTTTACCTCTATTGTGTCCCACACAGATTGTATGTAGATATTCAAGGACAATTTTGTATGTTGTCATGTAGTTCTCCAAATTGTTAAAGTTATTAAAACCCTATGAGCTTTTCTCATATTCCAATGCACTAGGTTTAAGAAACATCAAATGCTTGAACTTCGTGGTGATATTAAAGAAAAATAGAAAAATATTAAAGAAAATAAATAAGTAATATGGTTTCAATTATATTTAATAATTTTATACATAATTACAATTATTATTAGATGCCAATTTTAGAGTAATATTAGATAATACTATGTATGATTATAATTATTATAAAGCAATATTGGATGATATTGTGCATAATTATAATTATTTTCATTTTTATAAATTAAAAATGAGAATGTGTGGAATGAAATTAGGAGTTGTATATAAAATTGTTTAATTTGAGTTATGTAAAATATTATGAATGCCTTGGCTTAAATTTCAAATATGTTTTAATAATAATGTAAATAAGTTATGTTTGATAATGTTTCAATTATATTATTTCAAAAAATTAAATGCTTTCATTTAAAGTTGAAATATATTTTGTTAACAATGCTACAAAGTTGCATTGGGTAATTGAAACAATATATTTTGTTAACAATGTTAAGTGATGTTCCAATTAGATCCTCTTTATCATTTTTGTGTATGCTTTCAAAAGATTTAAGAAATTTATATGTTTTCAAAAGAGTTATGATGTGGAATAGTATAATACTAAGAGGAAGAGAAAAAGTTTTATTGTATGTTTAGCATTATATATATATATATATATATATATATATATATATATATATATATATATATATATATATATATATATATATATATATAGCTTAATTAATAGATTAAATGTTTTTTCTAGATTCTTTTCTCAATTTTGCTCATAATTTGGGAGAAATTTTTAAGAATTATAAATTTAAGTAGTTTAATGTGAAAAGCTTGAGTGCCTATTTTGTTTCTTCATAGTGTTGAATTTATTTACTACTTTAAAATAATAAATCACAATTTTTCTCAAACTTGTTTACCATTCCAACCAAAAAAAAAGAATTAAGATAAACCCTGTTAAAAAAACTAGTCTTCAACTAACACTCTCTACAACTTGTAATGATGATCTATGAAATGAATCAACACCACTGTTCTTGGTTCTTGGGTCTCAAATATAATTAGGTGTATCTTGAGAAGCAATGTTGTTTTAGACATTTTATAGTCTAGCAAACCGAAACACATGCATAGAGGAAAAAATGAATGAAAAAGGTGTTAGTAGATTTATTTGAAAAATGAACTAAAAATGTGTTAGTATATTTACACCAAAAAATGAACTAAAAAGGTGTCACGGCAAAACTTTGAGCTATTGAATTTCATGACTTAAAGTATGAAATAAATACAGAGAAAGCAAGAAAGTTAGTTATCTCCTGAAGTGAGCAGGTTATGCTAGACAATCATATTGACGAACTTGTTGAGAAAATATCTTGCCTTTAGGAGACATTTTAACCTTATGAGATTCATGTAATGTGATTCATGTATTTGAATGCTTCCAGTTAAACTAACCTTGTTCTTTTATTCACCTCGCATTCTTTTGGGCATCTTTGTGTAACTATAGAATAAATGACAAAAGGATTATGTTCCATAGTTTATTCAAATAAGTTAAGAATGTATGTATTTGTTTGTTGGCTCAAAAATTGGTGTTAAGAATCTATGTATTTGTTTGTTGGCTCAAAAATCAGTTTCAAAACTATAGAATTTACACAAATATTACAATTTATTGAAGAATTTTTCTCTTTTCTACAATATTTCATTGTAGGATCAATATAAAACCAAAGTAGATGCAATTTTCCTTGGATGAAATTTCAATGCATGATGCATTATGGTAGGGGGAAGGGGATTAATTGATGTAAGAGGGAGTATAAAAATTTTAGTATGGGTGTCGCTAAAGGAATGGTAGAAAAAATCATATAGATTTACAGGGATTGCACCTATGTTATAGGATATTGTTGATTTGTACAAGTTTTGACCAGAATATTAATTGTATTTTGAAGTCAGTGGGAACATGTATTTACATTATTGTTAATGAAATAAAAAATAAAGGTGCTTTATTGAGCAAGAAAATCTCATCACTTTTGAGTAAAGTGAAGTTGACCGATACAGAGAAAAGGAGAAAATGAATAACCATTATTAAATGTCTAATGCAATTCCCCAATAAAAGCAGCTCCCAATTGAAATGATTAGCAAACAAGAGGAAGCATAACCATTAAGCCACTTAAAAATGCTTCTTAAAGTGCAACAATTGATATAGTACTAAGAAGTAGTGATTTTGATAATTACAGATTTTTTTTTACACAAAATAGTGCAAGACACAAAACAATCCAAGAAAGAAATGTTGGTCCAAGTTCTTGAAGAGTCCTATAAGAAGGATGAAGCTATAGATATTTAGGATGAATTTCTTATGTTGGTATTGGATATTTCAACTTGCATGGTTTTCAGAAAGCATGGCCTTATAATCTAATCAACCATCCTTCTATATGTAACTCATATTTTCTCTAAACATGGAAAAATCTACAAAGAAAAGAACTCACCAATATAGTGCATGAATTAGTATGCTAGATGGTGTTGTCTAGAAAGAGTGAGATCCCTAAGGGTACTGCATAGAACGAAGTGGGTATTGATATTCTCTATAGTTTTTTTTCAAGCTCTAGGCATACAAAGGCGTTCTTTTGACAACTTGTAATAAGAAATGAAAAATTCCTATATAAAATTGTGAATGTGATAAAATTTCAGTGATTATGGCAAGGAATTCTAATTATGCACCCTTCGTTAATCTATGATAAATGCATTTTGCATTATGCCACAAGCACTTCTTCAGGATTGGTGTTAGCTCCAACTTCAATGGGGAGTCATGACGTTGATAGAGTGAATCCTCTTAGAAAAATACCTTTGGATATGGATATCAGTTGGCACTTGTTGGATTCTAGTAGTATATGTATAACATGTTAGAAAACAAGTGTCTCGCTTCCATGAAGAGAATATGGATTCCTAAGAGGAGGGAAGGGTGATTTTGGTTAGTCTGGAGTAAAATCATATGTTATATTCATTTAGAATAGAAAGGTAGCTACAATAGGCACCTAGTGTTGTAGAGTCTTTATTCATTTTAGTAAAAGAATGGGTGATACAAATATTGTTATGCATATTTTTTATCTCATATAAATGTTGTTATGATATATAACTATTCAATGATCCTTAGCTTTTATTTATACATCAAGCATATTTCTGTATTCAAGCTTATGTGATCCATAATGAATTAAACACTTGTTGTTTCGAAACGCATTGTGCAAAAATTCTCTCATGTGATTTCTACCGAAAGACTTTGTTTAATTCAGCATAATTTCAAAAGATTTGAGATATACCTATAGTAGAAGAATATAGATTACTGCAGATATCTAATTTTCATTAGTAGAAATGTTAGTATATTTTTCTCACTACAATTAATTGAGAAAAATTAGTTGAAAAAACTCAATGGACATGATAAGGTTTCGATTTTGTCTCCGAATGTCAATTCTAACACATGAGAGGAATAAGTAGTTGTGCCTTCAAAAAGAAAAAATATAATCAAGATAAACCCTCTCAAAAAGCTAGTCTTGAGTTAACACTCTTTGCAATGAGGATCTAAAAAATGAATCACCACCATGGTTCTTAGTGCTCAATTATAATTATGTGGATCCTAAGAAGAAATATTGATTTCTCCATTTACAGTCTAGCACACCAAAAGACATGCATAGATACAAAAAATGAACAAAAAAGGTGTGAGGATATTTACATGAAAAATTGAATGAAAAAGTCGTCATCACCAAAAGGCTAAGCTATTGAATTTTAGGACCTAACAAATGAAATAAATAGAGAGAATGAAAGAAAGTGAGTTATGAAGTAGGCTTACCACTCACAAGGCTGTGCTAGAGGATCATTTTGATGAACTTTGTGAGGAAATTTCCTGCAAAACATGCCAAATATAAACTCTTTGGGCCTCTCTTCTCCCAAATTGCACAAAGTTAGTGAGAGAGAGACCTTTCCTTGTCTCAATATGTGTTGGTATTTAAATGACCCTTCAATTTTAACATTTGTGATTGATTTATTTGCCACATTATTTTATTCCCCTACCATTAATGCACTGTAGGTAGGATCTAACAAATGAATTAAATAGAGAGAAAGGAAGAAGAAAATCGATTACATTTAGTGTAATAAAGGTTGGTCCAATTTCTTGAATAGCCCTATAATAAGGATACAATTATAGATTTTTAGGGTGAAATTATTTTGTTTCTGTTCGATAGATCAACTTGCATGGTGTTTGGAAAACACATCAGGGCTCCTACAACTTCATTTGTCGAAGTATTTGATGAAGTTGCTCAAGCATGGGATTCTAGTCTAATCAACCCTCCTTTTACATGTAACCCGTGAATTGTTCGAACATGGTGAACTCTAGAGAGAAAAGAACTCATTAATATAGGTACGAATTCTTATTCTAGGTGGTGGTCATGTCTAGAAAGAGTGAGCTTGCTAGGAGTACTACAGAGAATGAAGTGGGTACTGATATTCTCTATAATTGTTTTTCAAAATCTGGGCACAGAAAGTTGTTTTTATTTTGAAAATTTGTAACAAGAAATGAAAATGTCCTCATATACACAATTTTGAAGGTGATAAAATTTGAGTGATTATGGCAAGGAACTCTAATTCTGCTCCCCATGGTTCATTAGTGATAAGTGCATTTTTCATTATGCCACAATCTCTGCTTTGGGAAGTGCTCAATTCCAGTAGTATATAGATAACATTTTTAAAAATAGATGTGAGTTGGGACATGCTGGATTAGAGTAGTATATATATAACATTTTAAAAAAGAAGTTCCTGGATTCCATGAAGACAGTATGGATTTCTAATTGGCATGAACCTTTCTTTTGGCTAATGTGAAGTAAGTTAAATTTTTATACTCATTAAAGATAGAAATTATTTACAATTGGCACATAGTGTTGTAGTTTTTTAATTCATTTTTAATTCATTGTTGTCCTTTCTTGCTCAGCTGAGTCAGTAGTATTGCATTGTAAATCTTGTAGTTACCGTCATGACAAACTTGCTCCTACGTGTCTAGACCACCACGATGAAATCTATGATGCAGTTTGAGGATGAAATGGGCGGTCTGATGTTGAAGGAGTTAGAGGATGAGCTGGAAAACAACAACGGGAAACATGATCCTCTGTACTGGCCTTTTAATCCCGAATCATATTGGGCTATTGAAGGATGCTGCGGAAATTTGGGTTTCATTCTCGAAGCTAAATGTAAATTCAATAGCACCCCATGGGAGTACAAATGGTGGAGCGGAGGGCTTGGTATAAAAGAAAATATGGTGAATTTTTATTTATTTTTAAATTTATATGAAACTGTAAATACGTACGCAGGTCAAAGAAATAATGAGAAGAGTTAATCCTGATAATCATCGATCATTATATATTTATATGTAATGTAATTCTTATATTTAAATGACATAATTATATACTTAAATGAGTACGATTCTAAATGATGGTCCTCTCTCGATCGTTTGTACTAAATTATACAATGATATGGGTAGCAGTGAGCATATTACATTTTTTACCTTATATTATTATACTATTAAATTACATTGTTATATAATATTTTCAATCATATAATTATATTCGTATAATATAATTTATTATTTGAAATATAGATGATAAAATTGTATAAATATATAAATATTAGAAAATATAAAACTATATTATTAAATTAAGTATATTGCATTTTGATTAGTATAAATAATAGAGACATTTGGTTAGTGCAGTAACTAGTTTTCTAATTTGTAGGTAGGGAAATCCTCATTCTCAAGTTGCTAATAAATATTTAAGTACTTTAATGAGATAGTTCATAATTTTTTTCTTTTTGATCATAACTCACAATGGAACTTGTTCTTTATCTCTAATGTGTCCCACACAAATTGTATGTAGATATTCAAGGACAATTTTGTATGTTGTCATGTAGTTATGCAATTGTTAAAGCTATTAAAACACTATGTGATTTTCTCATATTCCAATGCACTAGGTTGAAGAAACATCAAATACTTGAACTTCATGGTGATATTTAAGAAAAATAGAAAAATATTAAAGAAAATAAATAAGTAATATGGTTTCAATTATATTTAATAATTTTATACATAATTACAATTATTATTAGATTCCAATTTTAGAGTAATATTAGATAATACTATGTATGATTATAATTATTACAAATCAATATTCAATGATATTGTGCATAATTATAAGTATTTTCATTTTTATAAATTAAAAATGAGAAAGTTTGGAATGAAATTAGGAGTTGTATATAAAATTGTTTAATTTGAGTTATGTAAAATATTATGAATGCCTTGGCTTAAAATTCAAATATGTTTTAATAATGTTGTAAATAAGTTATGTTTGATAATGCTTCAATTATATTATTTCAAAAAATTAAATTCTTTCATTTAAAGTTGAAATATATTTTGTTAACAATGCTACAAAGATGCATTGGGTAATTGAAACAATATACAATGTTAAGTGTGGTTTCAAATAGATCCTCTTTGTCATGCTTGTATATGTTTTTAAAAGTTTTAATAAATTTATAAGTTTTTAGAAAATGAAATATATTTTGTTAACAATGTTAGAAGTTTGCTTTGGGTAATGTTTCAATTAGATCCTCTTTATGAGGGTTGCATATGCTTTCAAAAGTTTTAAGAAATTTATATGTTTACAAAAGAGTTAGAATGATGATATGGAATAGTATAATACTAAGAGGAAGAGAAATTTTTTTATTGTATATTTAGCATTGAAATATATATATATATATATATATATATATATATATATATATATATAGTTTAATTAAAAGATTAAATGGTTCTTTCTAGATTCTTTTCTCAATTTTGCTCATAATTCGAGAGAAATTTTTAAGAATTATAAATTTAAGTTGTTTAATGCGTAAAGTTTGAGTGCCTATTTTGTTTTTTCATAGTGTGAAATTTATTTACCACTTTAAAATAAGAAATTACAATTTTTCTCAAAGTTTTTTACCATTCCAACAAAAAAAAAGAACTAAGATAAACCCCCTTAAAAAAACTAGTCTTCAACCAACATTGTCCGCAACTTGTAATGATGATCTATAAAATGAATCACCACCACTGTTCTTAGTTCTTGGGTCTCAAATATAATTAGGTGTATCTTGAGAAGCAATGTTGTTTTAGCCATTTTATAGTCTAGCAAACCAAAAGATATGCATCCAAGAAAAAATGAATGAAAAAGGTATTAGTAGATTTATAGGAAAAAATGAACTAAAAAGGTGTTAGTAAATTTACACGAAAAAATGAACTAAAAAGGTGTCACCAACAAAACTCTGAGCTATTGAATTTCATGACCTAAAGAATGAAATAAATATAGAGATGAGCATGTTATGCTAGACAATCATATTGATGAACTTGTTGAGAAAATATCTTGCCTTTAGGAGCCTCTCTTCTACCAAATTGCAAAAAATTTACCGAGGGAGAGACCTTTCCTCGTCTCAATATTGTTGGCCTTTAAATGACCTTTACATTTTAACCTTATGAGATTCATGTAATGTGATTCATGTATTTAAATGCTTCGAGTCAAACTACCCTTGTTCTTTTATTCACCTGGCATTCTTTTGGGCATCTTTGTGTATCTATAGAATAAATGAGAAAAAGATTATGTTCCATAGTTTATTCAAATAAGTTAAGAATGCATGTATTTGTTTGTTGGCTCAAAAATTGGTGTTAAGAATCTATGTATTTGTTTGCTGGCTCAAAAATCAGTTTCACAACTGTAGAGTTTACACAAATATTACAATTGATTGAAGAATTTTTCTCTTTTCTACAATATTTCATTGTAGGATCAATATAAAACCAAAGTAGATGCAATTTCCCTTGGATGAAATTTCAATGCATGATGCATTATGGTAGGGGAAGGGGATTAATTGATGTAAGAGGGAGTATAAAAATTTCAGTATGGGTGTTGTTGAAGGAATGGTAGAAAACATCATATAGATTTACAAGGATTGC
This sequence comes from Pinus tabuliformis, assembly GCA_031772625.1. Classification (NCBI taxonomy): domain Eukaryota; kingdom Viridiplantae; phylum Streptophyta; class Pinopsida; order Pinales; family Pinaceae; genus Pinus; species Pinus tabuliformis. The sequence continues at coordinate 1,035,079,464 of CM062805.1, forward strand.
ACCTATGTTATAGGACATTGTTGATTTGTACAAGTATTGACCAGAATATTAATTGTATTTTGAAGTTTGTGGGAACACATATTTACAATATTGTTAATGAAATAAAAAATAAAGGTGCTTTATTGAGCAACAAAATCTCATCACTTTTGAGTAACGTGAAGTTGACTGATAAGAGAAATGGAGAAAATTAATAATCATTATTAAATGCCTAATGCAATTCCCCATGAAAAGCAGCTTCCAATTGAACCGTTTAGCAAACAAGAGGAAGCATAACCATTAAGCCACTTAAAAATTCTTCTTAAAGTGCAACGATTGATATAGTACTAAGCAGTAGTGATTTTGATAATTACACAACTTTGTTTTACACAAAACAGTCCAAGAAAGAAATATTGGTCCAAGTTCTTGAAGAGCCGTATAAGAAGGATGAAGCTATAGATACTTAGGATGAATTTCTTATGTTCGTATTGGATAGTTCAACTTGCATGGTTATTGGAAAGCATGGGTTTATAATCTAATCAACACTCCTTCTATATGTAACTCATGGTTTCTCTAAACATGGAAAAATCTACAAAGAAAAGAACTCATCAATATACTACATGAATTAGTATGCTAGATGGTGGTGTCTAGAAAAAGTGAGATCCCTAAGGGTACTTCATAGATCGAAGTGGGTATTGATATTCTCTACAATTTTTTTTCAAGCTCTAGGCATACAAAGGGGTTCTTTTGACAACTTGTAATAAGAAACGAGAAAGTCCTATATATAATTGTGAATGTGATAAAATTTCAGTGATTATGAAAAGGAATTCTAATTATGCACCCTTCGTTAATCTGTGATAAATGCATTTTCCATTATGCCACAATCACTTCTTTAGGATTGGTGTTAGCTCCAACTTCAATGGGGAGTCATGACGTTGATAGAGTGAATCCTCTTAGCAAAATACCTTTGGATATGGATATCAGTTGGCACTTGTTGGATTCTAGTAGTATATGTATAACATGTTAGAAAGCAAGTGTCTCACTTCCATGAAGAGAATATGGATTCCTAAGAGGAGCGAAGGGTGATTTTGGTTAGTCTGGAGTAAAATCATATGTTATATTCATTTAGAATAGAAAAGTAGCTACAATAGGCACCTAGTGTTGTAGAGTCTCTATTCATTTTAATAAAAGAATGGGTGATACAAATATTGTTATGCATATTTTTTATCTCATATAAATGTTGTTATGATATATAACTATTCAATGATCCTTAGCTTCTATTTATACATAAAGCATATTTCTGTATTCAAGCTTCTCTAATCCATAATGAATTAAGCACTTGTTGTTTCGAAACATGTCGTGCAAAAATTCTCTCATGTGATTTCTACCGAAAGACTTTGTTTAATTCAGCATAATTTCAAAAGATTTGAGATATACCTACAGTAGAAGAATATAGATTACTACAAATATCTAATTTTCATTAGTAAAAATGTTTGTATATTTTTCTCACTACAACTAATTGAGAAAAATAAGTTGAAAAAACTCAATGGACATGATAAGGTTCTGATTTTGTCTCCGAATGTCAATTTGAGCACATGAGAGGAATAAGTAGTTGTGCCTTCAAAAAGAAAAAATATAATCAAGATAAACCCCCTCAAAAATTTAGTCTTGAGCTAACACTCTCTGCAATGAGGATCTAAAAAATGAATCACCACCATGGTTCTTAGTGCTCAATTATAATTATGTGGATCCTAAGAAGAAATGTTTATTTCGCCATTTACAGTCTAGCACACCAAAAGACATGCATAGATACAAAAAATTAACAAAAAAGATGTGAGGATATTTACATGAAAAAGTGAATGAAAAAGGCATCATCACCAAAAGGCTAAGCTATTGAATTCTAGGACCTAACAAATGAAATAAATAGAGAGAATGAAAGAAAGTGAGTTACGAAGTAGGCTTACCTCTCACAAGGTTGTGCTAGAGGATCATTTTGAGGAGCTTAGTGATGTTGGGAATAATAGTGAGAGGGGGGGGGTGAATGAGCATTATCAAATTCTTATCAATCTATCTTCCTTATTTATAATTTGAATAATTCTTCAAATATTGATCATTACTTTGTATGTCAATATCATAAAATAATGAGCAGGAACAAGAAAAGAAAATAGTCACACAAAAGAACACCAGATATAAGGTGGAAACCCAATGTGGGTGAAAACCACCTGCTTCAATATGTCTCTATCTTCTTTCAATTAGAAAATCATTTTACAATGATTTTGTACTGGTGCAGTCCTTTACCAGTACGCAGGCTACAACCTGCAGAGAGCTACAACCCTCTCTTGTTCTCCAGCTTCTCCTGGAAGGGAGCTACAACCCCCTTAGCTCTTGTACTAGCCAAGATACTAGTACGTAGGTGCTGGCCTACTGAAGGCTACAACCTTCTCTTTCTTCTAGGGACCACGTTTCATAAATTTTCAGACTGGATCCATGAACATCAATCAATCATCAAGTATATCTGCATCAAACAATCTCCTTTTCCCAATTAGCACTGAATCAAGTAAACACTTCTCTGACAGCTGTACCCAGAACAAAGTAACAGTAACCACACACAAAATTCTGGACCCAGAATACTGCAGCAATAGACAGAGGCAGCTAGATCATAATTTAAAGATATACGCTACTTCAACAACCTGAAACCTGCGTGCAGATCTATAAAGGATAATTCCTTCTTTCAAATATTCAGACAATAATTAACCCAGATTTTCAGATTTATAGATCAAGCATGCGCCTCATATAACAGATCAAAATCATGCAAAGATACTATTATTCAAGCATAAAGATTATGACCCATCAAAAGAACTTATCCTTCTTTATGCGCTAAGGTTCCTCCTTCATTCAGATCCAGATTTGCACCATAACCCAATCACAAATATTTCAGATCTAGCACTTATTAGATATTCAATTCATTCGATGATGCTTTGCCAAATGATCTCCTTCCTCTTTTATAGTCTTAGGCCTTCCAGAATACCACGGTCCAAAACCATAGGATCAAAAAACTGTTGGACTAATACCATGAACCAACCATGAAAGTGCGTGAGATCAACATTTTTGGATGCAATACCACGAGCCAAAACCATAGGATCAAAAACTATAGGACTAATACCATGAACCAACCATGAAAGTGCGTGAGATCAACACTTTTGGATGCAATACCACGGACCAAAACCATAGGATCAAAAACTGTCGGACTAATACCATGAGCCAACCATGAAAGTGCGTGAAATTTTCTCTTCATGAAAGGAACTTTTCTCTGCATGAAAGTGCGTGAACTTTTTCTCTACATGAAATAAACTTTTCTCTGCATAAAAGTGCGTGAACTTTTCTCTACATGAAATAAACTTTTCTCTGCATAAAAGTGCGTGAACGTTTCTCTACATGAAATAAACTTTTCTCTCATAAAAGTGCGTGAACTTTTCTCTACATGAAAATAAACTTTTCTCTGCATAAAAGTGTGTGAACTTTTCTCTACATGAAATAAACTTTCCTCTGCATAAAAGTGCGTGAACTTTTCTCTACATGAAAGAAACTTTTATCTTCATGAAAGTGCATGAACTTTGCTGCACTATAATTTATCATCTGAGATGAGTGGGTTGCCATCAAGTACAACATATGTATCATAATGCCAACAATATCCCCCTTTAGACTTGATGGCAACAACAACCAATCACTCTCCCCTTTGACATCAAGGGCAAAGGGTTATGCTCCCCCTAAGAACATGCTCCCCCTGACTATAAACCAGATCTGCAAAGAAGAACCATAATCCATCAAACACCATAAATGACCATGAAAGAGATAGAGACGTATTGCAGCAATATTCAAACCAGCATCCATGATCTCCTTGTGTACTTTCTCCATAATGCCAACAATGCATGATATGCTCCCCCTGAACCTGTGCCATTCGATCTTTTACCAATCCGCAACCCAGCACATGTATGCATATACTTCAAATGAAACTTGCGTACAACCAACAATCAGAAGAGATTCAACAACAAGATGATGCATCAACAACCCCCAGCTTTTGCCTGAGGTATTCAAAGGTCTCCCTAGGTAATGGTTTGGTGAGTATATCAGCAACCTGTTCCTTAGAAGGAACATACTCCAACTTGACCTTTTGTTCAAGCACTTGTTCCCGGAGAAAGTGATACTTGATTGGTATGTGCTTGGTTTTTGAATGCATGACTGGGTTCTTTGAAATGTTGATTGCACTTGTATTATCACATAAGATGGAGATGGGTGGTGTACTAGTGATTTGAAAATCCTGCAAGGTCTACATCATCCAAAGGAGTTGAGTGCAGCAAGATGCAGTAGCAACATATTCTGCTTCAGCTGTAGACAAGGCAATCGAACTCTGTTTCTTGCTGAACCAGGATACTAATCTGGAACCCATAAAGAATGCACCACCACTTGTGCTCTTCCTGTCATCCACGCTTCCGACCCAATCTGCATCAGTATAAGCATGAAGTGTGAGATCTGTATCTCAAGGATACCATAAGCCATAATTTTGAGTCCCTTGAAGATATTTGAAGATTCTCTTTACTGCCTGAAGATGACTTTCCTTTGGATTTGCATGAAATCTTCCAACTATTCCCACTGCATGCATGATGTCTGGTCAGGTACCTGTCAAATAAAGTAGACTTCCAATCATAGATCTGTAGGTTGGTTGATGTACTGCTGCTGATTCATCATTTGCACTGAGGCTACATCCTGTGACCATGGGTGTACATACTGGTTTTGCATCTTCCATGCCATATTTCTTCAAAATCTGCTTGAGATACTTGGTTTGAGACAAGAAGATCCTTCCTTCCTTTTGTTGGATTTGCAGGCCAAGAAAATATGTCAATTCTCCAAGCAAGGACATTTCGAATTCTTTATGCATCACCAAGGCAAAGATTTGACTCATAGATTCTTCATTGCTGCAAAAGATAATGTCATCTACATACACAACAAGTATCAACAATTTGTCATTTTCAATTTTTATATAAAGATTGCTATCTACTGATCCTTTTGAAAAACCTTGTTGGTGAATATATTTGTCCAAACGATAGTACCAAGCCCTTTGAGCTTCTTTAAGACCATAGAGAGCCTTCTTCAATCTGCATACAAGATTTGGATCATTTCCAAGAATGAAACCATCTGGCTGCTCAATGTATACTTCTTCTTCTAAGTCTCCATTCAGAAAGGCTAATTTCATGTCCATTTGAAATACTTTGAACTTTTGAAAGCTTGAGAGAGCAAGGAACATTCAGATGGCCTCAAGTCTTGCAACAGAAGCAAAAGTTTCTCCAAAATCTATTCCTTCTTGCTGCGCATACCCTTTACAAACAAGTCTGGCCTTGTTTCTAATTACTTCCCCATTTTCATTCAACTTATTTTTGAAGAACCATTTTGTCCCTATAACATTCTTATCCTTTGGTCTAGGAACGAACTCCCAAGTGTTGTTCTTTTCGATCTCCTCAAGTTCTTCATCCATTGCTTTGACCCAACATTCATCTTTGCATGCCTCTTTCACATTTTGTGGTTCAGTGGATGAGAGTAATGCCAAATAGCTTGAAGCTTCTGCAATTGTTCTTCTTGTTTGTACACTTGCTTCTTTTTGCCCCAAAATCTGAGATTCTGGATGATTCTTCTGAACGTACTTGGATGGAGTCTTCTCTTCTACCCTTATCTGTTCCTCTGGTGCTTCTTGAGGTTCTTCTTCTTCATCATTCTGTCTTTGAGGGTAGTCTTCATCTTCTTCGATATTTTCATGATTTACTTGCCTAGGAATGTATCCTTTTTCATCAACCACTACATCAATGCTGTCAACAATTCTTCCAAGTCTTTTATTGTAGCACTTATATGCTTTGTTGTGTGGAGAATTACCAAGAAGAATGCCTTCATCTGCTCTAGGTTCAAGTTTGCCAAGTTGCTCATCAGTATTCTTAATATAGCATTTGCTCCCAAAGATTTTGAAGTGTTTTACCGAAGGAGTCTCACCATACCAGAGTTCATGAGGAGTTTGAGTGCTGTTCACTCGGACATTTGTTTTATTGAGAATAAAAACTGCAGCATATGCAGCTTCACCCCAGAAAGTTGCGGGAGTTCCGGACTCATCAAGCATAGCATGGGCCATTTGTTGGACTGTTCTGTTCATCCTTTCCACCACTCCATTTTGCTGAGGAGTTCTAGCTGTAGATAATTCCCTTCTTATCCCATGTTCTTCACAGAAATTGAAAAATTCATTTGAGGTAAATTCCCCACCTCTGTCGGACCTGAGGCACTTAATTTTGTAACCTGATTCATTTTCAACCAAGGCTTTGAAGGATTTGAATTTTTCGAATGCTTCGTCTTTGTGCTTCAAAATCCTAACCAGAAAAACCTTGAGAAATCGTCAATGAATAATATCAAGTATTCTTCTCCTCGAGGTGACCTCATCCTGAAAGGACCACATACATCTGTATGGACTAGTTCAAGAGGCCTGCTAGCTGATCCTTCCTTCTCCGGGAAGTTGGTTCTGGTTTGCTTACCAAACTGACATGATTTGCATATAGTGTTGTCTGGAATTTTGATATTTGGAAGACCACGAACTGCCTGATATTTGCATGCCTTCCTTATTTGTGAAAAGCTTAAATGCCCCAACCTCCGGTGCCATAACCAATGTTCATCATCCTTGCTCAAATAGCATTGTTGTTGTCCTTCTTCAAATATGTATAGATTATTTGGAATTCTTCTACCTTTGATCACTCTTTTCCCTGTATCAAGATCACGAACGCTACATCCATTTGATCGAAATATTACCTCGGTTCCTTGATCGCACATCTGACTGACACTGAGAAGGTTATGCTTCAAGCCATCAACATAAAAAACATTTCCAGCTTTGACCTTTTCTTTTAAATGAGCTGTGCCTTTTCCTTTTATAGCTGCTGGAGTATCATTTCCAAAAGAAACTTTCTTTCCCTTTTCTAAAGCAGAATATGATTCAAGTTTTTCTTTATCACCTGTCATATGCTTCGAAAATCCACTGTCGATGTACCATATATTTTCCTGTCCCTTTGCATAAAAGGCTATCCCACATCTTTCTGTTTGTGGTTCCTTTATTCTCCATGTTCTGGTGCTTGAGGCTTGTTCCTTTGTCTGCTAAAACCTGCTCCTGCATTCAGAATCTTCATGACCAAAGTTATTGCAAATAGAACATTCAACTTCATTTTCAAGAGCCGAAAAGTTGTTATAGGTCCTTTTTGTAATCCCGATCATACTTCTTTGTTTTTGAGCTTCTCTAGTCATGATTTTTTTATATGCAACACATTGAGATGCTGTGTTACCAAATTTATGGCAAGAGAAACATTGCCCATTGAAGAAACTTCTGCGATTATCAAATCTACCGGCCAAATGATTGTAATTTCTATTGTCATCCATTCTTGAAGCAAATTGAGAAGATTTTACCTGTGGCTGGTTGTAGCTTTTATTCATCATTAAGATAGATTGCCCCTAGTTTACCTGATAGTCTTTGTTTGTTCTTGATGTAATTCATCCCTGCTTTACCTGGTGATCTCCATTGTGCTTTTGCTCATTCCTTCTTGCTGCATCAAGATAACTCTTTGAGGTGGATGCTTGAGATGTTTCTCCATTATACCCCAGACCTGTCTTGTTTAGCGGAGAACGTTGTACATTGATGATCTCATCCAGAGTTTCAGATCCTTTGACAAACTTAAGATTAATAGCCTTTGTTTTCTCAATTTCTTTTCTAAGGCCAACAATTTCACCTTCTAACTTTTCAAGATATTTTTCTTTTTCATCAATTTGAAATTGTAGAGTATCAATGATCATATTCTTTTCTTCTATACATGTCTTAAGTCTAGAAATCTCTTCATAAAAACTATCCACATCTATAGCATCCATGTAATCATCATCTTCAAATGCCATTAAAAGTTTATAGTCATTACCTCGTTCATCTTCATCACTATTTGATAGACCATCACTGTCTTCATGAGTGTAGTAGCTTTTCTTATTTGCATTCTGTTTCTTGTTCCATCTGGCAGGTTCCTTTCCTTTGTCAATCTTATCCTTATGAGGACATTTGGAAACATAATGACCTACTCTTCCATAAGCAAAACATTTAAAAGGTAGCTTACCTCTGAACCTTCCAGTACCCCGTTGAAGATTTCTGACAAAATTTGATTCTTCTTCTTCTTCTGGCACGTGACTTGATTCATAGTAGTCTCCTTTGCCTGAAGCCTTAAAAGCAACTTCTCTCGTGTCTGATGGACATCCTTTTCTCATTTTGTAAGCAGTTAGAATTCCGTGTAGCTGAGACATAGTAAGAGTTCGTAGATTTTCCTTTTCTTCCATTGCAGACACTTTAGATTCAAACTTGGGGGACAATGATCTTAGGAACTTTTCAACCACAACAACCTCTTTTATTTCTTCACCCAAGTTTTTCATACAATTAACAATCTCATCTACCCGAAGGAAATAGTTAGCCACACTTTCATCATTATACATTCTGAGATTCTCATACTGAATCCCGAGGGTTTGAAGTTTTGCACGTTTTACCTGTTCATCTCCTTCGTAGCTCAAAACGATCTTGTCCCATATTTATTTTGCGGATTTATATTGCATAACCTTCACAAATTCATATTGAGATAGACATCCTAGAAAAGTATTAACCGCCTTTGCATTTGTTTCATATTTCTTCTTCTCAGCTGAATCTGTAGGAGTAGCTGATGGAAAAGTATACACTGTTTCTATAATGTGCCATACTTCTGTACCCAAAGATTGAAGATGGTAGTAACTCTTAGCTTCCAATATACGAAGTTTGTTCCATCAAAAATCGGTGGCCTGATTGATGCTTCCCTCTCGTAGTTGCTCATGATGTTAGATCTTCCTTCAAGCGACCAAGATTCTTCAGAAGGACCGGCTCTGATACCAATTGTTGGAAATAATACTGAGAGGGGAGGGGGTGAATCAGTATTATCAAATTCTTATCAATCTATCTTCCTTATTTGTACTTTGAATAATTCTTCAAATATTGATCATTACTTTGTATGTCAGTATCATAAAATAATGAGCAGGAACAAGAAAAGCAAATAGTCACACAAAAGAACATGAGATATAAGGTGGAAACCCAATGTGGGTGAAAACCATCTGCTGCAATATGTCTCTATCTTCTTTCAATTAGAAACTCCTTTTACAATGATTTTGTACTGGTGCAGTCCTTTACCAATACATAGGCTACAACCTGCAGAGAGCTACAACCCTCTCTCGTTCTCCAGCTTCTCCTGGAAGGGAGCTACAACCCCCTTAGCTCTTGTACTAGCCAAGATACTAGTACGTAGGTGTTGGCCTACTGAAGGCTACAACCTTCTCTTTCTTCCAGGGACCACGTTTCATAAATTTTCAGACTGGATCCATGAACATCAATCAATCATCAAGTATATCTGCATCAAACAATCTCCTTTTCCCAATTAGCACTGAATCAAGTGAACACTTCTCTGATAGTTGTACCCAGAACACAGTAACAGTAACCACACACCAAATTCTGAACCCAGAATACTGCAGCAATAGACAGAGGTAGCTAGATCATAATTTAAAGATATACGCTACTTCAACAACCTGAAACCTGCGTGCAGATCTATAAAGGATAATTCCTTCTTTCAAATATTCAGACACTAATTAACCCAGATTGTCAGATTTATAGATCAAGCATGCACCTCATATAAGAGATCAAAATCATGCAAAGATACTATTATTCAAGCATAAAGATTATGACCCATCAAAAGAACTTATCCTTCTTTATGCGCTAAGGTTCCTCCTTCATTCAGATCCAGATCTGCACCATAACCCAATCACAAATATTTCAGATCTAGCACTTATTAGATATTCAATTCATTCGATGATGCTTTGCCAAATGATCTCCTTCCTCTTTTATAGTCTTAGGCCTTCCACAATACCACGGTCCAAAACCATAGGATCAAAAAACTGTTGGACTAATACCATGAACCAACCATGAAAGTGCGTGAGATCAACACTTTTGGATGCAATACCATGAGCCAAAACCATAGGATCAAAAACTATAGGACTAATACCATGAACCAACCATGAAAGTGCGTGAGATCAACACTTTTGGATGCAATACCACGGACCAAAACCATAGGATCAAAAACTGTCAGACTAATACCATGAGCCAACCATGAAAGTGCGTGAAATTTTCTCTTCATGAAAGGAACTTTTCTTTGCATGAAAGTGCGTGAACTTTTTCTCTACATGAAATAAACTTTTCTCTGCATAAAAGTGCGTGAACTTTTCTCTACATGAAATAAACTTTTCTCTGCATAAAAGTGCGTGAACGTTTCTCTACATGAAATAAACTTTTCTCTCATAAAAGTGCGTGAACTTTTCTCTACATGAAAATAAACTTTTCTCTGCATAAAAGTGCGTGAACTTTTCTCTACATGAAATAAACCTTCCTCTGCATAAAAGTGCGTGAACTTTTCTCTACATGAAAGAAACTTTTATCTTCATGAAAGTGCGTGAACTTTGCTGCACTATAATTTATCATCTGAGATGAGTGGGTTTCCATCAAGTACAACATATGTATCATAATGCCAACAATATCCCCCTTTAGACTTGATGGAAACAACAACCAATCAGTCTCCCCCTTTGACATCAGGGGAAAAGGGTTATGCTCCCCCTAAGAACATGCTCCCCCTGACTATAAACCAGATCTGCAAAGAAGAACCATAATCCATCAAACACCATAAATGACCATGAAAGAGATAGAGACGTATTGCAGCAATATTCAAACCAGCATCCATGATCTCCTTGTGTACTTCCTCCATAATGCCAACAATGCATGATATGCTCCCCCTGAACCTGTGCCATTCGATCTTTTACCAATCCGCAACCCAGCACATGTACGCATATACTTCAGATGAAACTTGCGTACAACCAACAATCAGAAGAGATTCAACAACAAGATGATGCATCAACAACCCCCAGCTTTTGCCTGAGGTATTCAAAGGTCTCCCTAGGCAATGGTTTGGTGAGTATATCAGCAACCTGTTCCTTAGAAGGAACATACTCCAACTTGACCTTTTGTTCAAGCACATGTTCCCGGAGAAAGTGATACTTGATTGGTATGTGCTTGGTTTTTGAATGCATGACTGGGTTCTTTGAAATGTTGATTGCACTTGTATTATCACATAATATGGAGATGGGTGGTGTACTAGTGATTTGAAAATCCTGCAAGGTCTACATCATCCAAAGGAGTTGAGTGCAGCAAGATGCAACAGCAACATATTCTGCTTCAGCTGTAGACAAGGCAATCGAACTTTGTTTCTTGCTGAACCAAGATACTAATCTGGAACCCATAAAGAATGCACCACCACTTGTGCTCTTCCTGTCATCCATGCTTCCGGCCCAATCTGCATCAGTATAAGCATGAAGTGTGAGATCTGTATCTCAAGGATACCATAAGCCATGATTTTGAGTCCCTTGAAGATATTTGAAGATTCTCTTTACTGCCTGAAGATGAGTTTCCTTTGGATTTGCGTGAAATCTTCCAACTATTCCCACTGCATGCATGATGTCTGGTCGGGTACCTGTCAAATAAAGTACACTTCCAATCATAGATTTGTAGGTTGGTTGATGTACTGCTGCTGATTCATCATTTGCACTGAGGCTACATCCTGTGACCATGGGTGTACACACTGGTTTTGCATCTTCCATGTCATATTTCTTCAAAATCTGCTTGAGATACTTGGTTTGAGACAAGAAGATCCCTCCTTCCTTTTGTTGGATTTGCAGGCCAAGAAAATATGTCAATTCTCCAAGCAAGGACATTTCGAATTCTTTATGCATCACCAAGGCAAAGCTTTGACTCATAGATTCTTCATTGCTGCAAAAGATAATGTCATCTACATACACAACAAGTATCAACAATTTGTCATTTTCAATTTTTATATAAAGATTGCTATCTACTGATCCTTTTGAAAAACCTTGTTGATGAAGATATTTGTCCAAACGATAGTACCAAGCCCTTGGAGCTTCTTTAAGACAATAAAGAGCCTTTTTCAATCTGCATACAAGATTTGGATCATTTCCAAGAATGAAACCATCTGAATGCTCAATGTATACTTCTTCTTCTAAGTCTCCATTCAGAAAGGCTGATTTCACGTCCATTTGAAATACTTTGAACTTTTGAAAGCTTGAGAGAGCAAGTAACATTCGGATGGCCTCAAGTCTTGCAACAGAAGCAAAAGTTTCTTCAAAATCTATTCCTTCTTGCTGCGCATACCCTTTACAAACAAGTCTGTCCTTGTTTCTAATTACTTCCCCATTTTCATTCAACTTATTTTTGAAGACCCATTTTGTCCCTATAACATTCTTATCCTTTGGTCTAGGAACCAACTCCCAAGTGTTGTTCTTTTCGATCTGCTCAAGTTCTTCATCCATTGCTTTGACCCAACATTCATCTTTGCATGCCTCTTTTACATTTTGTGGTTTAGTGGATGAGAGTAATGCCAAATAGCTTGAAGCTTCTGCAATTGTTCTTCTTGTTTGTACACCTGCTTCTTTTTGCCCCAAAATCTGAGATTCTGGATGATTCTTCTGAACGTACCTGGATGGAGTCTTCTCTTCTACCCTTATCTGTTCCTATGGTGCTTCTTGAGGTTCTTCTTCTTCATCATTCTGTCTTTGAGGGTAGTCTTCATCTTCTTCGATATTTTCATGATTTACTTGCCTAGGAATGTATCCTTTTTCATCAACCACTACATCAATGCTGTCAACAATTCTTCCAAGTCTTTTGTTGTAGCACTTATATGCTTTGCTGTGTGGAGAATTACCAAGAAGAATGCCTTCATCTGCTCTAGGTTCAAGTTTGCCAAGTTGCTCATCAGTATTATTAATATAGCATTTGCTCCCAAAGATTTTGAAGTGTTTTACCGAAGGAGTCTCACCATACCAGAGTTCATGAGGAGTTTGAGTGTTGTTCACTCGGACATTTGTTTTATTGAAAATAACAACTGCAGCATATGCAGCTTCACCCCAGAAAGTTGCGGGAGTTCTAGACTCATCAAGCATAGCATGGGCCATTTGTTGGACTGTTCTGTTCATCCTTTCCACCACTCCATTTTTCTGAGGAGTTCTAGCTGTAGATAATTCCCTTCTTATCCCATGTTCTTCACAGAAATTGAAAAATTCATTTGAGGTAAATTCCCCACCTCTGTCGGACCTCAGGCACTTAATTTTGTAACCTGATTCATTTTCAACCAAGGCTTTGAAGGATTTGAATTTTTCGGATGCTTCGTCTTTGTGCTTCAAAAGTCATAACCAGACAAACCTGGAGAAATCGTCAATGAATAATATCAAGTATTCTTCTCCTCGAGGTGACCTCATCCTGAAAGGACCACATACATCTGTATGGACTAGTTCAAGAGGCCTGCTGGCTGATCCTTCCTTCTCCGGGAAGTTGGTTCTGGTTTGCTTACCAAACTGACATGATTTGCATATAGTGTTGTCTGGAATTTTGATATCTGGAAGACCACGAACTGCGTGATATTTGCATGCCTTCCTTATTTGTGAAAAGCTTAAATGCCCCAACCTCCGGTGCCATAACCAATGTTCATCATCCTTGCTCAAATAGCATTGTTGTTGTCCTTCTTCAAATATGTATAGATTATTTGGAGTTCTTCTACCTTTGATCATTGTTTTCCTTGTATCAAGATCACGAACGCTACATCCATTTGATCGAAATATTACCTCGATTCCTTGATTGCACATCTGACTGACACTGAGAAGGTTATGCTTCAAGCCATCAACATACAAAACATTTCCAGCTTTGACCTTTTCTTTTAACTGAGCTGTGCCTTTTCATTTTATAGCTGTTGGAGTATCATTTCCAAAAGAAACTTTCTTTCCCTTTTCTATAGCAGAATATGATTCAAGTTTTTCTTTATCACCTGTCATATGCTTCGAACATCCACTGTCGATGTACCATATATTTTCCTGTCCCTTTGCATAAAAGGCTATCCCACATCTTTCTGTTTGTGGTTCCTTTATTCTCCATGTTCTGGTGCTTGAGGCTTGTTCCTTTGTCTGCTGAAACCTGCTCCTGCATTCAGAATCTTCATGACAAAAGTTATTGCAAATAGAACATTCAACTTCATTTTCAAGAGCCGAAAAGTTGTTATATGTCCTTTTTGTAATCTCGATCATACTTCTTTGTTTTTGAGATTCTCTAGTCATGATTGTTTTATATGCAACACATTGAGATGCTTTGTTACCAAAGTTATGGCAAGAGAAACATTGCCCATTGAAGAAACTTCTGCGATTATCAAATCTACTGGCCAAATGATTGTAATTTCTATTGTCATCCATTCTTGAAGCAAATTGAGAAGATTTTACCTGTGGCTGGTTGTAGCTTTTGTTCATCATTAAGACAGATTGCCCCTAGTTTACCTGATAGTCTTTGTTCGTTCTTGATTTAATTCATCCCCGCTTTACATGGTGATCTCCATTGTGCTTTTGCTCATTCCTTCTTGTTGCATCAAGATAACTCTTTGAGGTGGATGCTTGAGATGTTTCTCCATTATACCCCAGACCTGTCTTGTTTAGCGGAGAACGTTGTACATTGATGATCTCATCCAGAGTTTCAGATCCTTTGACAAACTTAAGATTAATAGCCTTTGTTTTCTCAATTTCTTTTCTAAGGCCAACAATTTCACCTTCTAACTTTTCAAGATATTTTCTTTTTCATCAATTTGAAATTGTAGAGTATCAATGATCATATTCTTTTCTTCTATACATGTCTTAAGTCTAGAAATCTCTTCATAAAAACTATCCACATCTATAGCATCCATGTAATCATCATCTTCAAATGCCATTAAAAGTTTATAGTCATTCCCTCATTCATCTTCATCACTATTTGATAGACCATCACTGTCTTCATGAGTGTAGTAGCTTTTCTTATTTGCATTCTGTTTCTTGTTCCATCTGGCAGGTTCCTTTCCTTTGTCAATCTTATTCTTATGAGGACATTTGGCAACATAATGACCTACTCTTCCATAAGCAAAACATTTAAAAGGTAGCTTACCTCTGAACCTTCCAGTACCCCGTTGAAGATTTCTGACAAAATTTGATTCTTCTTCTTCTTCTGGCACGTGACTTGATTCATAGTAGTCTCCTTTGCCTGAAGCCTTAAAAGCAACTTCTCTCGTGTCTGATGGACCTCCCTTTCTCATTTCGTAAGCAGTTAGAATTCCGTGTAGCTGAGACATAGTAAGAGTTCGTAGATTTTCCTTTTCTTCCATTGCAGACACTTTAGATTCAAACTTGGGGGACAATGATCTTAGGACCTTTTCAACCACAACAACCTCTTTTATTTCTTCACCCAAGTTTTTCATACAATTAACAATCTCATCTACCCGAAGGAAATAGTTAGCCACACTTTCATCATTATACATTCTGAGATTCTCATACTGAATCCTGAGGGTTTGAAGTTTTGCACGTTTTACCTGTTCATCTCCTTCGTAGCTCAAAACGATCTTGTCCCATATTTCTTTTGCGGATTTATATTGCATAACCTTCACAAATTCAGATTGAGATAGACATCCTAGAAGAGTATTAACCGCCTTTGCATTTGTTTCATATTTCTTCTTCTCAACTGAATCTGTAGGAGTAGCTGATGGAAAAGTATACCCTGTTTCTATAATGTGCCATACTTCTGTACACAAAGATTGAAGATAGGCAGTAACTCTTAGCTTCCAATATACAAAGTTTGTTCCATCAAAAATCGGTGGCCTGATTGATGCTTCCCTCTCGTAGTTGCTCATGATGTTAGATCTTCCTTCAAGCGATCAAGATTCTTCAGAAGGACCGGCTCTGATACCAATTGTTGGAAATAATACTGAGAGGGGGGGGGGTGAATCAGTATTATCAAATTCTTATCAATCTATCTTCCTTATTTATAGTTTGAATAATTCTTCAAATATTGATCATTACTTTGTATGTCAGTATCATAAAATAATGAGCAGGAACAAGAAAAGAAAATAGTCACACAAAAGAACATGAGATATAAGGTGGAAACCCAATGTGGGTGAAAACCATCTGCTGCAATATGTCTCTATCTTCTTTCAATTAGAAACTCCTTTTACAATGATTTTGTACTGGTGCAGTCCTTTACCAATACATAGGCTACAACCTGCAGAGAGCTACAACCCTCTCTCGTTCTCCAGCTTCTCCTGGAAGGGAGCTACAACCCCCTTATCTCTTGTACTAGCCAAGATACTAGTACGTAGGTGCTGGCCTACTGAAGGCTACAACCTTCTCTTTCTTCCAGGGACCACGTTTCATAAATTTTCAGACTGGATCCATGAACATCAATCAATCATCAAGTATATATACATTAAACAATCTCCTTTTCCCAATTAGCACTGAATCAAGTGAACACTTCTCTGATAGTTGTACCCAGAACACAGTAACAGTAACCACACACCAAATTCCGAACCCAGAATACTGCAGCAATAGACAGAGGTAGCTAGATCATAATTTAAAGATATACGCTACTTCAACAACCTGAAACCTGCGTGCAGATCTATAAAGGATAATTCCTTCTTTCAAATATTCAGACACTAATTAACCTAGATTGTCAGATTTATAGATGAAGCATGCGCGTCATATAAGAGATCAAAATCATGCAAAGATACTATTATTCAAGCATAAAGATTATGACCCATCAAAAGAACTTATCCTTCTTTATGCGCTAAGCTTCCTCCTTCATTCAGATCCAGATCTGCACCATAACCCAATCACAGATATTTCAGATCTATCACTTATTAGATATTCAATTCATTCGATGATGCTTTGCCAAATGATCTCCTTCCTATTTTATAGTCTTAGGCCTTCCACAATACCACGGTCCAAAACCATAGGATCAAAAAACTGTTGGACTAATACCGTGAACCAACCATGAAAGTGCGTGAGATCAACACTTTTGGATGCAATACCACGAGCCAAAACCATAGGATCAAAAACTATAGGACTAATACCATGAACCAACCATGAAAGTGCTTGAGATCAACACTTTTGGATGCAATACCACGAACCAAAACCATAGGATCAAAAACTGTCAGACTAATACCATGAGCCAACCATGAAAGTGCGTGAAATTTTCTCTTCATGAAAGGAACTTTTCTCTGCATGAAAGTGCGTGAACTTTTTCTCTACATGAAATAAACTTTTCTCTGCATAAAAGTGCGTGAAATTTTCTCTTCATGAAAGGAACATTTCTCTGCATGAAAGTGCGTGAACTTTTTCTCTACATGAAATAAACTTTTCTCTGCATAAAAGTGCATGAACATTTCTCTACATGAAATAAACTTTTCTCTGCATAAAAGTGCGTGAACTTTTCTCTACATGAAATAAACTTTTCTCTGCATAAAAGTGCGTGAACTTTTCTCTACATGAAAGAAACTTTTATCTTCATGAAAGTGCGTGAATTTTGCTGCACTATAATTTATCATCTGATATGAGTGGGTTGCTATCAAGTACAACATATGTATCATAATGCCAACAAGTGAGAAAATTTCTTGCCTCACATGCAAAATATAAACTCTTTGGGCCTCTCTTCTGCCAAATTTCACAAAGTTAGCGAGAGAGAGACCTTTCCTTGGTATTGTTGGTATTGATGTATTTGCCCACATTATTTTATTCACCTGCCATTAATGCACTGTAGGTAGGACATAACAAATGAAATAAATAGAGAGAAATGAAGAATAAAGTCGATTACATTTAGTGCAAGAAAGGTTGGTCCCAGTTCTTGAATAGCCCTATAATAAGGATAAAATTATAGAATTTTAGGATGAAATTCTTTTGTTTGTGTTCGATAGATCAACTTGCATGGTGTTTGGAAAACACATCAGGGCTCCTACAACTTCATTTGTCCAAGTATTTGATGAAGTCACTCAAGCATGGGATTCTAATCTAATCAACCCTCCTTCTACATGTAACCCATGAATTGTCTGAACATGGTCAACTCTAGAGAGAAAATAACTCATTAATATAGGTCATGAATTCTTATTCTAGATGGTGGTCATGTCTAGAAAGAGTGAGCTTGCTAGGAGTAGTACAGAGAATGAAGTGGGCACTGATATTCTCTATAATTATTTTTCAAGATCCGGGCACAGAGAGTTGTTCTTATTTTGAAAACTTGTAACAAGAAATGAAAAAGTCCTCATATACACAATTTCGAAGGTGATAAAATTTGAGTGATTATGGCAAGGAATTCTAATTCTGCTCCCCATGGTTGATTAGTGATAAGTGCATTTTTCATTATGCCACAATCTCTGCTTTGGGAAGTGCTGGATTGGAGTAGTATATATATAACATTTTTAAAAATAGATATGAGTTGGGACATGCTCTGAATGGAGTAGCATATGGAGTAGCATATTCATTTTTTTCAAAGAATGGGAGATACAAAAATTATTATACATATTTATCTCATATAAATGTTGTTATGATATATAACTATTCACTGATCTGAGCCTTTTTCGATGCATGGAGCATATTCTAAAAATATCTGAGATATACCTATAGCGAGAAGAACAAAGATTAATGCAATTATCTAATTCTCATTTGTAAAAATGTTTGCCTATTTTTCTCAAGATTCCCAATGTTACTTTCCAACTAATTGAATAAATCAATCTCACAAAACTCAATGCAAATGATAAGGCTCTGAGGCTTCAAATATTGCCTCGGAATGATAATTCCTGCACGTGAGAAACATGGGTTTAGTCTTGAACCCTGAACTTCACCTCACAAAAATCAAGACTTATTTCACCACAAAAAGCCTTACTATGTGCAATAGTGTAATTTATGCTATATTAAGAGTGCATTATAATTTATTGGCACATAAGTGTTTATATTTGTTGGACAATGGGGACCCAATATAACAAAGCTCTCAAATTAAGAATATAAATCTCAAAGCCAAAGATTCACAAAGGAGGCTTACCAATGAGCAAGTCCTCACATTATTTTGATGAACTTGTTGAGAAATTTACACTTTGATCCAAAAATAGAAAAAAATCAGTGTCACTAAAATAATTCACACGATAAGATGTACATGAGAAGAGAATGGTGTGAAACCAGATCTCTCCAACTTTCACTGCATATGATGGGATGTTTTACCCTTTTCGGATTAAATCTGATTACACGCCACACAAACTTCCTTGACCACAACGACAACTTCCTATTGAAATACTATATATATAATCCAAATTGTAATATTTTTTTAAATGTTAAATGCAATCCCCATATTAAAAATGCATGGAATTACACTTTATCTATTTATAAAATAAGATTATTTTGTTTCCAATTATTTTGCTTAGTCTATTTTTTAAAACGAACATTAGAATATTTTAAAATTTTATGATTTCAAATAACATTCAAAACTTTTAACAAATAATACAATATATAAACAAATTTACATGTCAATAATTCATTTAAATAAAATAATTTCAAAAATTAACCAATAAACATCTATAACATGATTTTCTTAGGCTAAATTAAATATTTTAAATTGTGTTTAACTTAGCCTAAAAATATCATGTTATATAAACAAGTTTTATATGAAGTGAGTTATGATTTTTTGAGATTATACCGAGGGATCATGTCATTAAATCTCTTGAGGTGCAAACCATCTTTCAAGTTTTTAAATATAAAATAAGTTTACACCTCAAGAGATTTCATCCCTCTAGGAGCTTGTTGGATCATTGCTTAAGATGAATCTATACTAAAAATATTTTAAAATAAAGTTAGAATTTCATTAGTTTAAAAAAAAAAATTCTTAATAATATTTGGTAAGTGTTTTGATACTAATTATAGATTAACATATATCGACTTTTATCAATTATTTAATTTTTAGAACTACTTTAATTATTTAGTTTTTATAACTACTTTAATGTTACATATATATTAAAATTTTATTAATAATTATAACTAAATTTTAATATAAACATATATATAAATATTATAAACATGTCGAGGTCTTCCTTTCTCTTAACAATGTCTTCAGTAGAATTGGTAGTCAAATCGTTGCAAGAAGGTGGATCCCTTGTCTCACAAACAACGAGATCTCATACACCAATTTGATATATTGCCTCGCCTTAACCTTAAAATTAGATAATAATAATAATAATAATAATAATAACCATAAATATCAAATTATTTACTCCATTATATAAAAAAAACATAATAAAATCCCATAAAAAATCGTCATCATGAATATTATAATTATATATTTTACATAGACACTCCCACAGCCCTCTTATACACAAGTCAAATATAAAAGCAAGTGCTTTTAGAAAATGAATAAAATATGCCCCGAAATTTTTGGACATCGCTAATATACTATTATTCATTAGATTTCTTTTTTCACCGTTTTTTTCCTCCAAAAGAACCTTTTAATAGATATAATATTAATATATTTATTTTCGTGTATTATTTTATATAACCCGATAACATTTTTTTATAGTAATATGTATTTATTTTCATGTATCATTTTATATAACTGTATAACATTATAGTAATAGGTATATATGTATATCATGGTTAAAACATTGAGTTATATTATATAACCCTACGACATTTGTTAGAGTAATATGTATTTATTTTCGTGTATCATTTTATATAACTCTATAACATTATAGTAATATTTATATATGTATATTATGGTTAAAACATAATACTGAGTTATGTGTATTTAAAAATTATTAACTATATATGTTACAATGAAAAAATACAAAGATAAATAATAAGATTTTGAAAATAATATCATCATTTTTCCACGAGGGAGACACTATCTTATGATGATGATGATGGTTAACGTCCGTTGAGACCAAATAATGATCTATCGGACCTAAAAAGACAAATTATTTATTTTGATTTAAGATTTTATTCCTATGCTCAAAAAGCTTGGAGAGAAGCCTCCCGAGTTCACTATAATTTTGGCATTGTAAAAGGCTAGGAAGGTCAGTATTGTAACAAAGGTTGTGAAATTGAGATCTAATGTGGTTGTATGCAGGGCACTCTAAGAGGAAGTGGTTTTCATCCTCGATGCTCCTATTCTCACAAATATGGCAGATTCTTTCCATCCATGGCGTTTTAGGAACTACCCAGTGGCCAGTTTCACTATGTAGCTCATGAGAATTCGTTCTAATCTTTGCTATATTAATTTTCTTTTTTGAGCTAGTTAGAATAGAGAGATACTTTTGATCTTCAAGGGTGGGGTTGATGACCTTCTTATAATAACTTAATTTTCTTTTAGACGCTAAATCTTTCTCACACCACAATTTTTCTTTGAACTTAGAAGTAACAATATCTTTAATGTTATTTATGTTTTGCAAAGCATCATTCTCATTGATCTCCCAATAGTTTAACCAGGCTCTTGTGTCCTTATGCCATCCTCGATTAAGCCTAAGGTGATTTTGGCTGGAATTTAAAGCTAGCTTAGGAAGTCTATGATTGTCTATGTTATTGAGCTTATGCTTGTACATCAGAAACCTGAGCATAGCCAGGCTCTCAATAGAAGAAAGACCTGCTTCTATAAGGAGAATAGGATAGGGTGTATTACTTTTAATTTTCAGGTTATAAGTTATAAAACGCTTCTGGATTTGCTCAATCTTCCTCCATGATTCTCTGGAGATGCTGCAGCCCCAAACTTCACAGCCATATAAGATAACAGGAGTGACTAAAGTTTCAAAGAGGAACTTCTTTTTATCCCACATTACGAGGTTTGTTGTTTTACAATTATTTTCAAGACCAAAATAAGCTTTCCATCCCCCATTGATCCTTTTCTCAATGCTATGGTTCCAGTTGAGCTTGTGATGGATATCAATTCCTAGGTACTTGTAAGAATACACTTCCTCCAAGTTATTATTGTCATACGTAAAATTAGCGCAAGTGTCCTTCTTAGATTTGATAATCATAACTTTTGTTTTGTCTGTGTTAACAGTCATACCCATGGTAGAGCATAAATCCTTGAGAAGCTTGAGTTGCTTATCAAGATCAGAAGGGCACCTTGCCAGAAGAACAATATCGTCAGCATAGAGAAGAAGGATAATGACTATCCCACCTAAGATTGTGCCACCACATCCTGCTTCTTCTAAATAACCTTCGAGCTTATCGATGTAAATGCCAAACTTATCGATGTAAATGCCAAACTTATCGATGTAAATGCCAAACTTTCTCTTAACTTGATTACAAATAGTTTTTCATGGAAACAACAAAATATTATTTTTATATTGGCTTCCCTTTTTATGTTGCCTAACTAGTTTGCATGAGAAAAAGAAAATACATATTTTAGAGACATCAAATACATTTTTTATATGTTTCCTTCCTCATTATGAGTTGCCTCAGAAGGGGTGCCCTTTCTTGGTTTCCTAGTTCCTCCCTGTTTAGAGCCGGAAGCATCCCTCTTTCCACCACCAAATGAGGAGAATTGCACTATAATATCTATGTAGTCATCCATTTTATCTATGGTGATTTGTGTTCCTTTTGAGCTACAAGATATGATAATCATGTCTACTAGCGAGATGTCCTCATATTGGAAACAATAATTACATCCTTTAGTGAGGAAGGTTCAAAATCAAGAATATTACAATGAATGATTCCAGAGGGAAAGGTGGTTCAAAGAGTTTTATATTTTTAACATTAATCACATAATGTATGCCTAGTTGGGAAGGCAAGTCTAACTAATATGCATTTTCTATAATGTATTATAGGATAGTATATGGACCATATCATAGAGGATGCAACTTATGGTGTTGGGATTTCAAGCATTTCATTTCCAAAAAGTGTCATACATGATATCCTGGTTGAAATGACAAGGGTGTGTGATGTTTGATGTACCTATGTTTTACATGATCCTCAGAAACTTGTAAAACATCAGTTACTTCAGCATGGTACTATGATATTGAGTGTATAAAACACAAAGATATCTTTTTTTCTTGTTTTTGTTGTGCAAAATGACAACAGGTGATAGTCAATGGCATCTTAGAGGCTACACTTGGCTGAAACCCATAGTAACATTCAAAAGAAAAGAACCAAGTAGAGGAGTGTGTGGTCCTATTATAATTATTTTGAACAATGTGCAAATAGGAACCCCATTGTTCATTCTTGGAAAAGTAGTTGTGAAGGGAGTGAACGAGAGTATGATTGACAGCCTCATTTTTGTCATCTATTTGCATGTGAAAGGAAATAAAGAGATTAAGTTTTCAACACAGCATAAGCCAGAGAATATGCCAAAAGATACCGAGGAAACAATAATATTAACAAGAAATAATGCTACTTGTTAATTCAAAGTGTGGCAAAATATGATAGAAGAAGGGTCCATGACCTAAGTAGGAGAGTTAGTCTTATGACACATAAGAATGATAGAAACTTAGAAAAACAATAGACCACTACCCAAATAGCATCATGTCTGTGGAAAGTACTTGGAAGACCAGTAAAAAGGGTTTCTGTCATCTAAATGTAACTTTTAGTTTTCCCTGGAGTTCATCTAAGGTTTATTTTGAGGCCCAATGGACATAAAAGGTTCATAGATAACTGTAAAGTTTTTCTTCCTTATTGGATGATCCCATTTTGTTCATCCACCTCGAACATCCCATCATGATTTTGTGAGGAATAAATGTACTTGACAATGTATCTATAGAGCTTACAAACCCTGTTTTTATCCTTCAATAAATTTTGTTTTAATTTTAAGAAGTGATTTCATTAAGTGCAAAAATGGAAAATTTGCATGAGGATTCTTATAAGAAATTAATTTCTTGGTTTTGGTTCATTGACTTCATTGTAACCATTCATGGTATAATAACATAGCATTGTTTCTAGAAAATTATCAGTTATGATAATTGGTCATATGTAATTATTTGGTCCTTACAAGATTGTTGGATTTCACTTTAACTAGTTGTATTTTTACTTGATGGGATACACAAAATTTGGGAATATATTTTCATTTAAAAAAATAATCTTACGTAATTCTTGTTGTTTTTCGGTCTTCGTAGGTAGATGGCATGGTAACATGGATATATTTAATTGTACAATATTGGGTTGTATACTTACATTCATGGACAATTTATTGTTGATAAACATGGATATATTTAATTGTACAATATTAGGTTGTATACTTACATTCATGGACAATGTATTGTTGATAAATCAAGTTTGAATATAATGTTTCTTATATACTTAAATGCAAACCGAAGGTCTGCCCTTTTGAGAATTATTTTGCAATGCGATACTTATAAATGTTATAGGATGGGCCTTCTGACGTCTGTCTTATTCGTGTAGGTTTTAACTACAATACCCATAACTACGCCTCGCTACTCATCACATTCGGTTGGCCAAGGACCAATCTAGTCCACTACGACTTATCTATCAATGTTTTCTCATTTCCTTGTCAACTAAATAAATAATTCCTTCTATTAATATTATTTTTGTTTTTCATTGGATAAGTGAGGCGTAGTTCAACATGTGGACCTACTTTTCACCCAACTACAAATTACAAATATACATATATAGTATGTTTCATATTTTGACTTCCATCAATTACATAAGATTAACCAGTTCTAAATATTTGTTGTTTGTATTGCTAACTCACTAACATTTCACATCAACCTTTAATAATGAATCATAACAATTCTTTTCACACATTCCTTCATATCCCAATTTATTTTTTATAGACATCCGGTCACATCGAGGTTCTTTTATGAAATTATTAAACTATTTCCTTACAATCCTCTACAATGAGTGAATTTTATCGTCCATAGCAACATTTTAGAGTGCAATCATACTTCTGCAACTAATACTCTTAAAACATTAGGTTGAAATTTTTATGTGTTTTAGTTGGGGCACGCAATGAAATTCACAAAGGAGAAGACCACTCCTCCCGACCATTGAGAATGGAAATTATGTCCAATTCTCCCCCGTGCAAGTTCCATTTCCAGAGCAGTTGTACGTCTAAATGTCTCACATGGCTAGTAGGGGTTTGATAAACGTCTTGCTTGACTCATTTGTTTTGCATCATTGTTTCCCTATTTTTTTAAGGATTTCAAGCTATCACTCCATTCTCGGCAGTGGCTTGGGCTCTCGGCCTCAAAAGGTGGCTTAAATCTGAGGGTCGCTAGAGCAGAACTGGTAATTTTGTTCTCTCGTCTCTAACGGTAAGCCTGTGAGAGTGACTTTTGGTTTCTAGTCACTCCCTTGCCCATAGCATGAGAGTGACTATGGCTTAAGAGATGCAGAACAATAGTGGGACCTAGGGACAGAGTGTCTGATTGGCTGACTTGTCTCCTGAGGGTTCTTTTGATGATGTTGGATGACTGTGTGTGATGTTTATGTCGATTCCACTTCCTCAAAGTCACATAGGAGGTTGAATCTAATCATAGTAGCCTCTCGTCTCATGTTTCCCCGAGATGGGCTGGGTCTGGATGTGGGAGGAGAGTGTTACAAGAGCAACTATCTTCTAATTGTCTCGTAAATGAACTTTCACTTAGTGATTTTTTGGAAATTTCCTTGGCTATCATAACCAACTCACTTAATAAAATTTAAATGAACCTTAAAGATAAAAATTCATCATGAGGCCTTCCACTTATAGTTTTCCGAGTCTTTCGAGTAAAAAGTAAATAAAATATTTATATTTATTAAGGGTCATTACAATATACAAGTCAAATTTGTGAGTCCTCCAAGAAGTCCGTACCAAGTTATAAACAATTTAAACTAGAAGATACACTAGAAAACCTTCCAAAACTTAGGAGAAATAGACTAAAACATTACCTATTACTTACTATTTAAAACACAACCTTTAACCTTTATTATTATATCATTAATTATAATCACTTAATATTCTCATGGTAATGACAAGTCTCACTCATAAGTAGCTTGATTTTAAGTATACACTA
The DNA here is from genome assembly GCA_031772625.1 of Pinus tabuliformis. Classification (NCBI taxonomy): domain Eukaryota; kingdom Viridiplantae; phylum Streptophyta; class Pinopsida; order Pinales; family Pinaceae; genus Pinus; species Pinus tabuliformis. The sequence continues at coordinate 1,035,105,434 of CM062805.1, forward strand.
ATTTCATAAGTTTGCATCGTGCAGCCGTGAAATCACAAACGGAGGAACCGAAAGGTCTCTGAGAAACGAAGAAGAGAGGTTGACCGATTATCGGATTTATTAGTGTTGTTTGAGGATAAAGGCGCGTGGCTATCCCGATCGGATCTAAAGCCCAAGGATTCCTTCAAGAGACGAAGTTGAAAGTACCTCAAGCTAGATTGCCAACTTTATCCAGAAAGAGCATTGTTAAACTGCCAGTGGTTTCGAAATCTGAAAGTCCATTCACAGAGAACAGTTTCAAGACGCGGGTGCGTTCCAAATCTGAAAGTCTATCCACAAAGAGCAATGTTAAATTGCCTGTGGGTCCGAAATCTGAATGTTCATCCACACAGAGCAGTGTTAAATCTGAATGTTCATACATACAACGCAGTGTTAAATCTGAAAGTTCATTCACACAGCGCAGTGTTAAATCTGAAAGTTCAATTACACAGTGCAGTGTTAAATCTGTAAATCCATCCACACCGAACAATGTTAAAATGGCGATGTCCCAAATTTCAAAGTGCATCCAAAAGCAGTATTAAAATGCCGGTGGGTCCGATATGTGAAAGTTCATCCACAAAGAGCGGCGTTAAAATGTCCAAAATTTGAAGCGCATAGTGGAAGATCCGGTGAACGTCCATCAAAAGAGAATTCTACAAACCCTAATTCGAAGGCTTCTAGGAATACTGTTTCCCGAACAAAAACAAGAGATGCTGCAGGAAGGGTTTTGTCCAAAATCCCTCAGCCGCCCAAGCCAAAGCAAGAATTTAATTCAAGCTATCCAATTTTACCAGTTGACTCAGTTAATGCCGTGGATGATGATGAGCCGGACTTGGATCTTTTCAAAGGTCAGCGCTATGACCCGGCATTGGCAGAGTTGAATTTGCAGCCTCGGGAACAGTTACGAGAAAGAAAAAATGTTACTTTCTCAGCTGTTACTCAGGAGAAACCAGAAATTGTGTCTCCCATTGATGGATCCAGGTACAAACCCATTCAAGAGGCGGTACTTGTTCTTCATCCATCAGATGGCACCAGAGATATGTCATGTGAAAATTTGGGTGTGGAATGGGAGAAAAGTCTGACAGATGACAAATGTTTCACTCCTTCAATGGAGAGTATTGGCTCAAACAGTATATTGTCCAGTGCTACTGCTTCTGTACGTCTAAATGACTGTTTAAGAAGCTACGTAGGTGAGAAGCTCCGTTTTCCGCAACTGCAAAATGAAGACTGGGATAAAAGCTCACCGTATTCTTCTATTTTGAAACAAGATTTGAATGGGACTGAGGCGGAGCTTGGAGAGTTCAACCGAAATGGATTAAGTTCTCATGATTTTTTGAGTGAAGCCAATAAAGTTGGTGACCATCTCGTTTCTTGCTCAGCTGAGTCAGTAGTATTGCATTGTAAATCTTGTAGTTACCGTCATGACAAACTTGCTCCTACATGTCTAGACCACCCCGATGAAACCAGCTTCCATTCCGCAACGGAAAAATCTCTGATGCAGTTGGAGGATGAAATGGGCCGTTTGATGTTGAAGGAGTTAGAGGATGAGCTGGAAAACAGCAACGGGAAACATGATCCTCTGTACTGGCCTTTTAATCCCGAATCATATTGGGGTATTGAAGGATCCTGCGGAAATTAGGGTTTCCTTCTCGAAACTAAATGTAAATTCAATAGCACCCCATGGGAGTACAAATGGTGGAACGGAGGGCTTTGTATAAAAGAAAATATGGTGAATCTTTATTTATTTTTAATTTATATGAAACTGTAAATACGTACGCAGATCAAAGAAATAATGGGAAGAGGTAATCCTGATAAGCATCGATCATTATATATTTATATGTAATGTAATTCTTATATTTAAATGACATAATTATATACTTATATCTCATGTACTTTTTTATATTTAAATGAGTACGATTCTAAATGATGGTCCTCTCTCGATCGTTTGTACTAAATTATACAATGATATGGGTAGCAGTGAGCACATTGCATTTTTTAACCTTATATTGTTATACTATTAAACTACACTGTTATATAATATTTTCAATCATATAATTATATTCACATAATATAATTTATTTTTTGAAATATAGATCATAAAATTGTATATATATATATGTTTAGAATAAATTTATTGAATTAAATATTAGAGAATAGAAAACTATATTATTAAATTAAGTATATTGAAATGGTTGACAGGAAATGTTGGTTTCATTTTGATTTGTGTAAACAATAGAGACATTTGGTTGGTGAAGTAACTGGTTTTCTAATTTGTAGATAGCTAAATCCTCATTCTCAAGTTCCTAATAAATATTTAAGTACTTTAAGCAGATAGTTCACAATTTTTTTTTCTTTTGATCATAGCTCACAATGGAACTTGTTCTTTACCTCTAATGTGTCCCACACAAATTGTATGTAGATATTCAAGGACCATTTTGTATGTTGTCATGTAGTTCTCCAAATTGTTAAAGTTATTAAAACCCTATGTGCTTTTCTCATATTCCAACTCACTAGGTTGAAGAAACATCAAATACTTGAACTTCAAGAAAAATAGAAAAATATTAAAGAAAATAAATAAGTAATATGGTTTCAATTATGTTTAATAATTTTATACATATTTACAATTGTTATTAGATGCCAATTTTAGAGTAATATTAGATAATACTATATATGATTATAATTATTATAAAGCAATATTCAATGATATTGTGCATAATTATAAGTATTTTCATTTTTATAAATTAAAAATGAGAAAGTTTGGAATGAAATTAGGAGTTGTATATAAAATTGTTTAATTTGAGTTATGTAAAATATTATGAATGCCTTGGCTTAAATTTCAAATATGTTTTAATAATAATGTAAATAAGTTATGTTTGATAATGTTTAAATTATATTATTTCAAAAAATTAAATGCTTTCATTTAAAGTTGAAATATATTTTGTTAACAATGCTACAAAGTTGCATTGGGTAATTGAAACAATATATTTTGTTAACAATGTTAAGTGATGTTTCAATTAGATCCTCTTTATCACTGTTGTATATGCTTTCAAAAATTTTAAGAAATTTATATGCTTTCAAAAGAGCTAGAATGATGATATGGAATAGTATAATACTAAGAGGAAGAGAAAAAGTTTTATTGTATATATAGCATTATATATATATATATATATATATATATATATATATATATATATATATATATATATATATATATATATAGTTTAATTAATAGATTAAAGGGTCTTTTCTAGATTCTTTTCTCAATTTTGCTCATAATTTGGGAGAAATTTTTAAGAATTATAAATTTAAGTTGTTTAATGTGCAAAGTTTGAGTGCCTATTTTGTTTTTTCATAGTGTTGAATTTATTTACCACTTTAAAATAAGAAATCACAATTTTTCTCAAAGTTGTTTACCATTCCAACCAAAAAAAAGAATTAAGATAAACCCTCTTAAAAAAACTAGTCTTCAACTAACACTCTCTGCAACTTGTAATGATGATCTATAAAATCAATCACCACCACTATTCTTGGTTCTTGGGTCTCAAATATAATTAGGTGTATCTTGAGAAGCAATGTTTTTTTAGCCATTTTATAGTCTAGCAAACCAAAAGACATGCATAGAGGAAAAAATGAATGAAAAAGGTATTAGTAGATTTACAGGAAAAAATGAACTAAAAAGGTGTTAGTAGATTTACATGACAAAATGAACTAAAAAGGTGTCACGAACTAAAAAGGTGTCACCAAATAAATACAGAGAAATCAAGAAAGTTAGTTATCTCCTAAAGTGAGCAGGTTATGCTAGAAAATCATATTGATGAACTTGTTCAGAAAATATCTTTCCTTTAGGAGCCTCTCTTCTCCCAAATTGCAAAAAAATTACCTAGGGAGAGACCTTTCGTGGTCTCAATATTGTTGGCTTTTAAATGACCTTTACATTTAACCTTATGAGATTCATGTATTTGTTTGCTGGCTCCAAAATCAGTTTCAAAAATTTAGAATTTACAAAAATATTATAATTGATTGAAGAATTTTTCTCTTTTCTACAATATTTCATTATAGGATCAATATAAAACCAAAGTAGATGCAATTTTCCTTGGATGAAATTTCAATGCATGATGCATTATGGTAGGGGGAAGGGGATTAATTGATGTAAGAGGGAGTATAAAAATTTCAGTATAGGTGTTGTTGAAGGAATGGTAGAAAAAATATTATAGATTTACAGGGATTGCACCTATGTTATAGGATATTATTGATTTGTACAAGTATTGACCAGAATATTAATTGTATTTTGAAGTCGGTGGGAACATGTATTTACAATATTGTTAATGAAATAAAAAATAAAGGTCCTTTATTGAGCAAGAAAATCTCATCACTTTTGAGTAAAGTGAAGTTGACCATTAAGCCACTTAAAAATTCTTCTTAAAGTGCAAAAATTGATATAGTACTAAGGAGTAGTGATTTTGATAATTACACAATTTTTTTTACACAAAATAGTGCAAGACACAAAACAATCCAAGAAAGAAACGTTGGTCCAAGTTCTTGAAGAGCCCTATAAGAAGGATGAAGGAGTAGATATATAGGATGAATTTCTTATTTTGGTATTGGATAGTTCAACTTGCATGGTTTTTGGAAATCATGGGCTTATAATCTAATCAACCCTCCTTCTATATGTAACTCATGGTTTCTCTAAACATGGAAAAATCTATAAAGAAAAGAAGTCATCAATATACAGCATGAATTAGTATGCTAGATGGTGGTGTCTAAAAAGAGTGAGATCCCTAAGGGTACTGCATAGATCGAAGTGGGTATTGATATTCTCTACAGTATTTTTTCAAGGTCTATGCATACAAAGGCATTCTTTTGACAACTTGTAATAAGAAACGAAAATGTCCTGTATAGAATTGTGAATGTGCTAAAATTTCAGTGATTATGGCAAGGACTTCTAATTATGCACCCTTCATTAATCTGTGATAAATTCATTTTCCATGATGCCACAAGCACTTCTTCACAACTGGTGTTAGCTCCAGTTTCAATGGGGAGTCATGATGTTGATAGATATTCAAGGACAATTTTGTATGTTGTCATGTAGTTATGCAATTGTTAAAGCTATTAAAACCCTATGTGATTTTCTCATATTCCAATGCACTAGGTTGAAGAAACATCAAATACTTGAACTTCATGGTGATATTAAAGAAAAATAGAAAAATATTAAAGAAAATAAATAAGTAATATGGTTTCAATTATATTTAATAATTGTATACATAATTACAATTATTATTAGATTCCAATTTTAGAGTAATATCTGATAATACTATGTATGATTATAATTATTATAAATCAATATTGAATGATATTCTGCATAATTATAAGTATTTTCATTTTTATAAATTAAAAATGAGAAAGTTTGGAATGAAATTAGGAGTTGTATATAAAATTGTTTAATTTGAGTTATGTAAAATATTATGAATGCCTTGGCTTAAATTTCAAATATGTTTTAATAATGTTGTAAATAAGTTATGTTTGATAATGTTTCAATTATATTATTTCAAAAAATTAAATGCTTTCATTTAAAGTTGAAATATATTTTGTTAACAATGGTACACAGTTGCATTGGGTAATTGAAACAATATATAATGTTAAGTGAGGTTTCAATTAGATCCTCTTTATCATGCTTGTATATGTTTTTAAAAGTTTTAATAAATTTATAAGTTTTTAGAAAATGAAATATATTTTGTTAACAATGTTAGAAGTTTGCTTTGGGTAATGTTTCAATTAGATCCTCTTTATGAGGGTTGTATATGCTTTCAAAAGTTTTAAGAAATTTATATGTTTACAAAAGTGTTAGAATGATGATATGGAATAGTATAATACTAAGAGGAAGAGAAAAAGTTTTATTGTATATTTAGCATTAATATATACATACATACATACATACATACATACATACATACATACATATATATATATATATATATATATATATAGTTTAATTAATAGATTAAATGGTTCTTTCTAGATTCTTTTCTCAATTTTGCTCATAATTTGAGAGAAATTTTTAAGAATTATAAATTTAAGTTGTTTAATGTGCAAAGTTTGAGTGCCTATTTTGTTTTTTCATAGTGTTAAATTTATTTACCACTTTAACATAAGAAATCAAAATTTTTCTCAAAGTTGTTTACCATTCCAACAAAAAAAAAGAACTAAGATAAACCCTCTTAAAAAAACTAGTCTTCAACTAACACTCTCCGCAACTTGTAATGATGATCTATAAAATGAATCACCACCACTGTTCTTAGTTCTTGGGTCTCAAATATAATTAGGTGTATCTTGAGAAGCAATGTTGTTTTAGCCATTTTATAGTCTAGCAAACCAAAAGACATGCATCGAGGAAAAAATGAATGAAAAAGGTATTAGTAGATTTATAGGAAAAAATGAACTAAAAAGGTGTTAGTAAATTTACACGAAAAAATGAACTAAAAAGGTGTCACGAGCAAAAATCGTAGCTAATGAATTTCATGACCTAAAGAATGAAATAAATATAGAGATGAGCATGTTATGCTAGACAATCATATTGATGAACTTGTTGAGAAAATATCTTGCCTTTACATTTTAACCTTATGAGATTCATGTAATGTGATTCATGTATTTAAATGCTTCGATTCAAACTACCCTTGTTCTTTTATTCACCTGGCATTCTTTTGGGCATCTTTGTGTATCTATAGAATAAATGAGAAAAAGATTATGTCAATAGTTTATTCAAATAAGTTAGGAATGCATGTATTTGTTTGTTGGCTCAAAAATTGGTGTTAAGAATCTATGTATCTGTTTGCTGGCTCAAAAATCAGTTTCACAACTGTAGAGTTTACACAAATATTACAATTGATTGAAGAATTTTTCTCTTTTCTACAATATTTCATTGTAGGATCAATATAAAACCAAAGTACATGCAATTGCCCTTGGATGAAATTTCAATGCATGATGCATTATGGTAGGGGAAGGGGATTAATTGATGTAAGAGGGAGTATAAAAATTTCAGTATGGGTGTTGTTGAAGGAATGGTAGAAAACATCATATAGATTTACAGGGATTGCACCTATGTTATAGGACATTGTCAATTTGTACAAGTATTGACCAGAATATTAATTGTATTTTGAAGTTGGTGGGAACAGGTATTTACAATATTGTTAATGAAATAAAAAATAAAGGTGCTTTATTGAGCAAGAAAATCTCATCACTTTTGAGTAAAGTGAAGTTGACTGATAAGAGAAATGGAGAAAATGAATAATCATTATTAAATGCCTAATGCAATTCCCCATGAAAAGCAGCTCCCAATTGAACCGTTTAGCAAACAAGAGGAAGCATAACCATTAAGCCACTTAAAACTGCTTCTTAAAGTGCAACGATTGATATAGTACTAAGCAGTAGTGATTTTGATAATTACACAATTTTGTTTTACACAAAACAGTCCAAGAAAGAAATGTTGGTCCAATTTCTTGAAGAGCCGTATAAGAAGGATGAAGCTATAGATACTTAGGATGAATTTCTTATGTTCGTATTGGATAGTTCAACTTGCATGGATTTTGAAAAGCATGGGTTTAATCTAATCAGCACTCCTTCTATATGTAACTCATGGTTTCTCTAAACATGGAACAATCTACAAAGAAAAGAACTCATCAATATATTGCATGAATTAGTATGCTAGATGGTGGTGTTTAGAAAAAGTGAGATCCCTAAGGGTACTGCATAGATTGAAGTGGGTATTGATATTCTCTACAATTTTTTTTCAAGCTCTACGAATACTAAGGGGTTCTTTTGACAACTTGTAATAAGAAACGAGAAAGTCCTATATATAATTGTGAATGTGATAAAATTTCAGTGATTATGGCAAGGAATTCTAATTATGCACGCTTCGTTAATCTTTGATAAATGCATTTTCCATTATGCCACAATCACTTCTTTAGGATTGGTGTTAGCTACAACTTCAATGGGGAGTCATGATTCTGATAGATTGAATCCTCTTAGAAAAATACCTTTGGATATGGATATTAGTTGGCACTTGTTGGATTCTAGTAGTATATGTATAACATGTTAGAAAACAAGTGTCTCGCTTCCATGAAGAGAATATGGATTCCTAAGAGGAGCCAAATGAAAGTTTGATGCCAATTAGAAAAAGAAAATACATCTTTTATATGTTTCCTTCCTCATTATGAGTTGCCTCAGAAGGGTTGCCCTTTCTTCGTTTCCTAGTTCCTCCCCGTTTAGAGCCGGAAGCATCCCTCTTTCCACCACCAAATGAGGAGAATTGTGCTATAATATCTATGTAGTCATCCATTTTATCTATGGTGATTTGTGTTCCTTTTGAGCTACAAGATATGATAATCATGTCTACTAGCGAGATGTCCTCATCTTGGAAACAATAATTACATCCTTTAGTGAGGAAGGTTCAAAATCAAGAATATTACAATGAATGATTCCAGAGGTAAATGTGGTTCAAAGAGTTTTATATTTTTAACATTAATCACATAATGTATGCCTAGTTGGGAAGGCATGTATAACTAATATGCATTTTCTATAATATATTATAGGATAGTATATGGACCATATCATAGAGGATGCAACTTATGGTGTTGGGATTTCAAGCATTTCATTTCCAAAAAGTGTCATACATGATATCCTCGTTGAAATGACAAGGGTGTGTGATGTTTGACGTACCTATGTTTTACATGATCCTCACAAATTTGTAAAACATCAGTTAGTTCAGCATGGTACTATGATATTGGGTGTATAAAACACAAAGATATCTTTTTTTCTTGTTTTTGTTGTGCAAAATGACAACAGGTGATAGTCAATGGCATCTTAGAGGCTACACTTGGCTCAAACCCATAATAACCTTCAAAAGAAAAGAACCAAGTAGAGGAGTGTGTGGTCCTATTATAATTATTTTGAACAATGTGCAAATAGGAACCCCATTGTTCATTCTTGGAAAAGTAGTTGTGAAGGGAGTGAATGGGAGTATGATTGACAGCCTCATTTTTGTCATCTATTTGCACGTGAAAGGAAATAAAGAGATTAAGTTTTCAACCCAGCATAAGCCAGAGAATATGCCAAAAGATACCGAGGAAACAATAATATTAACAAGAAATAATGCTACTTGTTAATCCAAAGTGTGGCAAAATATGATAGAAGAAGGGTCCATGACCTAAGTAGGAGAGTTAGTCTTATGACACAGAAGAATGATAGCAACTTAGAAAAACAATAGACCACTACCCAAACAACATCATGTCTATGGAAAGTACTTGGAAGACCCCTAAAAAGAGTTTATGTCATCTAAATGTAACTTCTAGTTTTCCGTGGAGTTCATCTAAGGTTTATTTTGAGGCCCAATGGACATAAAAGGTTCATAGATAACTGTAAAGTTTTTCTTCCGTATTGGATGATCCCATTTTGTTCATCCACCTCAAACATCCCATTATGATTTTCTGAGGAATAAATGTACTTGACAATGTATCTATATAGCTTACAAACCCTGTTTTTATCCTTCAATAAATTTTGTTTTAATTTTAAGAAGTGATTTCATTTAAGTGCAAAAATGGAAAATTTACATGAGGATTCTTATAAGAAATTAATTTCTTGGTTTCGGTTCATTGACTTCATTGTAACCATTCATGGTATAATAACATAGCATTGTTTCTAGAAAATTATCAGTTGTGATACTTGGTTATATGTAATTATTTGGTCCGTACAAGATTGTTGGATTTCACTTTAACTAGTTGTATTTTTACTTGATGGGATACACAAAATTTGGGAATGTATTTTCATTTAAAAAAATAATCTTACGTAATTCTTGTTGTTTTTCGGTCTTTGTAGGTAGATGGCATGGTAACATGGATATACTTAATTGTACAATATTATGTTGTATAATTACATTCATGGACAATGTATTGTTGATAAACATGGATATACTTAATTGTACAATATTAGGTTGTATAATTACATTCATGGACAATGTATTGTTGATAAATCAAGTTCGAATATAATGTTTCTTATATACTTAAATGCAAACCTAAGGTCTTCCCTTCTGGAAATTATTTTGCAATGCGATACTTATAAATGTTATAGGATGGGCCTTCTGAGGTCTGTCTTATTCGTGTAGGTTTTAACTACAATACCCATAACTACCCCTCGCTACTCATCACATTCGGTTGGCCAAGGACCAATCTAGTCCACTACGACTTATCTGTCAATGTTTTCTCATTTCCTTGTCAACTAAATAAATAATTCCTTCTATTAATATTATTTGTGTTTTTCAATGGATAAGTGAGGCCTAGTTCAACATGTGGACCTACTTCTCACCCAACTACAAATTACAAATATACATATATAGTATGTTTCATATTTTGACTTCCATCAATTACATAAGATTAACCCGTTCTAAATATTTGTTGTTTGTATTGCTAACTCACTAACATTTCACATCAACCTTTAATAATGAATCATAACAATTTTTTTCACACATTCCTTCATATCCCAATTTATTTTGCATAGACATCTGGTCACATACAGGTTCTTTTATGAAATTATTAAACTATTTCCTTACAATCCTCTATAATGAGTGAATTTTATCGTCCATAGCAACATTTTAGAGTGCAATAATACTTCTGCATTTAATACTCTTAAAACATTAGGTTGAAATTTTATGTGTTTTAGTTGGGGCTCACAATGAAATTCACAAAGGAGAAGACCACTCCTCCCAACCATTGAGAATGGAAATTATGTCCAATTCTCCCCCATGCAAGTTCCATTTCCAAAGCAGTTGTACGTTTAAATGTCTCATATGGCTAGTAGGGTTTTGATAAACATCTTGCTCGACTCTTTTGTTTTGCATCATTGTTTCCCTATTTTTTTAACGATTTCAAGCTATCACTCCATTCTCGGCAGTGGCTTGGGCTCTCAGCCTCAAAAGGTGGCTTAAATCTAAGGGTCGCTAGAGCAGAACTGGTAATTTTGTTCTCTCGTCTCTAACAGTAAGCCTCTGAGAGTGACTTTTTGTTTCTAGTCACTCCCTTGCCCATAGCATGAGAGTGACTATGGCTTAAGAGATGCAGAACAATAGTGGGACATAGGGACAGAGTGTCTGATTGGCTGACTTGTCTCGTGAGGGTTCTTTTCATGATGTTGGATGACTGTGTGTGATGTTTATGTCGATTCCACATCCTCAAAGTCACATAGGAGGTTGAATCTAATCATAGTAGCCTCTCGTCTCATGTTTACCCCAGGTGGGCAGGGTTACATGGTTGGATGTGGGAGGAGAGTGTTACAAGAGCAACTATCTTCTAATTGTCTCGTAAATGAACTTTCACTTAGTGATTTTTCCGCAATTTCCTTGGCTATCATAACCAACTCACTTAATAAAATTTAAATGAACCTTAAAGATAAAAATTCATCACGAGGCCTTCCACTTATAGTTTTCCGAGTCTTTCGAGTAAAAAGTAAATAAAATATTTATATTTATTGAGGGTCATTACAATTTACAATTCAAATTTGTGAGTCCTCCAAGAAGTCCGTACCAAGTTCTAAACAATTTAAACTAGAAAATACACTAGAAAACCTTCCAAAACTTAGGAGAAATAGACTAAAACATTACCTATTACTTACTATTTAAAACACAACCTTTAACCTTTATTATAATATCATTAATTATAATCACTTAATATTCTCATGGTAATGACAAGTCTCACTCATAAGATTGGAAAAACCTACACAACATTTACTAAAATATCATTAATTGTAACCACTTAAAATCTCACTCATAAAATTTCCAAAGCCTATGGAGCATTTACTAAAAATCATTAATTGTAAGTATTTGATGTTGGCATGGTCATGACACGTCTCAATCATGAAATTTCCAAAGTAACTTCAAAATTAAATATGCTTTTAACACATAATAACAAGTAAATTTAAATTTAAAGACGTTTTTATCTAGCAAATTAAATTAACTAAGTTAATTGATATCTTACTTTAAATATTTTAAATATTATTTATATAGGAAATTTAAAAAATATAATATTCAAAAAAATGCATAATTTATTATTGGGTTTTATTTATTGAACGATCAAGTTAAAAAATTCCTGTTTTGGTTTTCCTTATTAAAAATTTCATTGTTTAAGTTTTGTAAAATTATATATTATTTATTTGAATTATATTTTTAAATATACAAATAAATTATTTTGTAAAATTCTAAAGCAATAAATAATAAATATATTTTTAAAAGTTTAAATTTTATAATTTTTGATTGAATTTTTTGAGGAAGCATTGAATTTCACGACTTTGATTACCAATTAACCTTTTCTAAATTTTAAAATTTATAATTTTTATAGTTTTTAATTAAATTTTATGAGGAATCATTGAATTTCATGACTTTGATTACCAACTAACTTGAGTGTTTCGAGACATTTTTATATTTTTTATATTAACTTTCTATTAAAACTAAATAATTTCTCATAGAAAAATATAAAATACATAAAATAAGATTATTTTTATTATTAATTATTTTTTTATGAATAAAATGCAGTTATATTTTATTTAATCAGAAATATTTTTGACAAATATTAAAAAATACTATTAATATTATCCTAAAATGTTTTATATCAATTCAATATTTATATACAAAAATGGAAATATTTTATTTATTATCAAAATTGAAATAACTTATTTTATTGTAATCAAACTCATATGAGCACGTAATAGGAATTACATATGCCCATTCTACCAAGTTGTAAAACAAGCCTTAAGCTAACTTGTTAATAATGAAATGCAGGAACGAAATTAACATTTAAAATAATGCAATCTAATTATCACAATGTTTAAAAGATATCAATATTTTAACTAAACACCGAGATGAGAAAAAGGAGGAGGTGACAGGGAAGAGAAGCTAGTGCTGACGTTTGCAAATTCTTTGTTGATTAAAGTATTTTAAATATTATTCACTTCGCCGACTAAATTAGCTTGATTTAAGTATACACTAATTTCATAAGTTTGCTATATCTACAACAACGTGCAACCGTGAAATGGAGGAACCGAAAGGTCTCTGAGAAACGAAGAAGAGAGGTGATTTAAATAACTTGAGGTTGACCGATTATCAGATTTGTTAGTGTTGTTTGAGGATAAAGGCGCGTGGCTATCCCGATCTGTCACGCCCCTACACCTGCAGTAGTCTTTCAACCACTTATAGCGAGGTGCGACACCACTGAACGCTTTCTTTTCACCAATACTAACATTCACGGACTATGCCTACTTCCACATTAACATTACTTAGCTTGTGTTTCACAACCAAGTAAACATACAATTATCCTTTATACTTAATGAAGCCCATACTGATTCATTATCCATAGCAATTATAACAAGAATATCAATAATTGCAACAAGTATAAAGGGGAGGGGTAACTCCCGAACAAGTCTGCCCGACAATATATTATAATCAGTCTTTCTTCAATAATACAATACAAATAATGCTTGGCAAGCTCCAAGCCAATACTTGGTTTCTTTTACAAAACAGGCAACCAACCTGTACAATACATGTGCACCTCTTGCACGTAGGGCGGTGCTCACACGAGCCACCTAGATACCCTTACCAAGTCCTGCACAAATCTGCACATCCACCGCACCCCGGGCACACCTTGCCCACTCTTCGACCGACTCAAGACAACCTCAAGTGCACCTTCAAGTGGAGTGCATGAGATATATGAAACTCCCCTTATTTCTACGCACTTTAGTTTACCCCTTAACTCTTATGCGTAGAAGAGATGAGAGAATGTGTTGATGAGTTATGAGCTCTCATGCTCCACTCATATATACACTTCTTAACTTGTTTACATGGGGTGTGCAGCCCCTTTGTCGACCCCCAAACCACAAGTAATGTGCCCCCATGAGGGCTCCTTTCAAGTCGGCTTGCACATGATACACGTCTCCTTTCGCATCGTTATATATATCCAACACTTAGCCGCATTTACCCAAGTGTCATTTCATCGTTTCCTCTTTCGTCGCATTCCAGCTCGTTGGAACGTCGCTTGTCGTTTGCCTTTGCCCGCGCGCCCGCCTGCGCGCCTGCCCGCGCGCCCTCGTGCACGACTTCACTAGCGCTCGTCGCACCCGCAACTGGAGGTCCTTACATCCTCCTCCACTTGAAATCGTTGTCGTCCTCGACAACATACCATCCTGGCAGCCATCTACCAACATCATCATCGTCCATGATATCGACCTCTCCACATAAGGAAAGCATCCCTGCAACATATGTAGAGTCTCATCTTCATCATATCTTGACTTAGTGACCAACTGCCACCAAGCTCAGCATACCAAGGTATGCACCTCAATGGTATGTCCTCCATCAGATATCATCTCGATTCATGATCATCGACTCCTCTGCCACAATCTCCACTGCAACATCCCGTGTCGAACTCATCATGTGTCACCATTTGAACCTCTTTCATGATACTCCAACAAAATGCTAAGACATCTCAGCACACTTCGCGACCCCATGTCTGAACTAGTTGGGTAGCTAATCCAACTGTCATGCTCAAACTATGAGAGTGAACATTCTCATGTCATCATCAGTTGTTCCTCAAAACATCTTGCCACATCCTTGACTCATCAAGAATCTATCTCCATAATCCATGCTGAGGTCCATGGAAACTCCATCCATCTGCAACATGCCATGATGCTTGATGACAAGCCATCCCTGCACCATCAATCATACCTGCTCCAACATGTCTTAAGGACTCACTGCCATGAGAAACTAACAATGAGCCCCATCTTCTCCATCCATCTAAGAAGATGTAGAGGGAGTAGAGCCTGAAGGCTCTCCCTCACTAATCAACTCAATCCATCTGTCAGGATCCTCAATCTCCATCCTTTGTAGATAAGCAACCCAGTCTTCCTCCTGGACATCCAGCCTCACATACATCTCCTCATCATCATCATCATCCTCAACCAACTCTAGCCTTCTTGACAAATCCAAGATGTTATCTGAAAGTTATCTAATGATCAATGACTACTTGGTAAGCTTTGCCTCAACAGTAGACAATCGCTTACTCATGTTTCTCATTCTTCTCTCATCCTCCATTTGCATCACTCCTAGTTTACAATGAGGCCTTGTCACACCAATGGTTGGAACACCAATGGGTACATCTTCCCTTCCATCATAAATGTAGAGCTTCTTCAAATGTGGAACAATCATAGCATCAAAATGTTTCATGAATTCCATCCCCAATACAGCTTCATAGTCATCAATCCGCACTATAGTGAAGTCAACCTTCCCTGTCCATTCACCAAGTGTAGTGTCCACCCTCTCATCTATACCAAGAATCTCAATAGGAGGAGAATTCACTGTCTTCATTTGTGCCTTTGTCGGTACAAATTTCAGCCCAATTCTTCTCGCAGTATCTTCGCCCATGAAGTTGTGAGAAACCCCACTATCCACCATAGTGAGCACATCAGCACCTCCAACCTCCATTCGAACATATTCCAACTTGTTCCTTTCAGGATCCCTCCTAGACACCACCTCCGTAGTAGCAGAAGCACCAAGTATCTGCATCATCCCCACAGAAGCACCTTCATTCCTTACATCAGATTGTGCAATAGCAGCCAACTTTGGTTTAGAAGGAAAATTCTTCACCATGTGTGATCCAACACATATCCAACACTTCAAGGCTTTCTTCGTCTTCTAACTATCATCCAACTTCAAAGCATCTTCCTTCTTCTTATCTTTCGGTTTATCAGACTTCTTCTTCCTATCATCAGAAGTCTCATCATAATGCTCCACCAACCTGCCAATAGCAGCAAAAGCTTCCTCAAGTGTCCTAATCTTCTGCCTCTTCACTTCATTGCGCTCCCAAGGTTTCAACCCAATAATGAAGTTGAACACCTTGTTCCTTTCCGCCATGTCAGGAAGTTCCAGAGCTGCACTTGCAAACTCCCGCTGATATGCTTGTAGGCTCCCGGTCTGCTTTATGTACTTAATCTTCGTCCTTGCTTCCCATGTTTCATCCTGAGGACATAAATTAGTCTGCAAAGCCTTCTTCATGTCATCCCACGAAGTAATGTCATCAGCACCACCATTGGCAACCTGATCCCACCTCCTTCGCCACCACATTGTTGAGATTTTCTGTTTTTGAATAAACTAGGCAAAATCTCAGTAGATGACAACAATAGGAATTAGTTCCTAGATTAGCTCCAATTTGTTGGGAGGGAGTTAATGCATTGTAAATTTGAGTTGAGAGGATTTATGAGGTAGTTAGATTCTCCTTGCTATATAACAGGTATCCATATGGATGGTTTGTGAGTAGTGTGAGAGTTTATGTAATCTCCTGTTTGATTAATAAAGAATTGCCGATGCCTATGTTGTGTGGACGTAGCCCAAATTGGTTGGGTGAACCACGTTAACTGCTGTGTCTTTATGTGCATGAGTTATTTGCTGAGTATTTGTTTTAGATTGCTGTGCATCTGATCTCCAACAATTGGTATCACAGATAATGAGTGGGCCGAGATGGATGAAAGAGCGATAAGTGCTATTCGACTATGTCTAGTTGATGATGTCCTGTTTAATATCGTGTCGGAGACAATAGCTGTTGGTTTGTGGACGAAACTGGAGAAACTGTACATGACGAAATCCTTAACCAATAGGATTCTCCTGAAGCGACAGTTGTACAACTTGTGAATGAAGGAAGGTACAACGATTGTTGATCATTTAAATGCTTTTAATACTCTGCTTGTGCAATTACAACGTATAGAAGTAAATATTCAATCCGAGGATAAAGCTATTACTTTATTGTGCTCATTTCCCGAATCATGGGATCATTTTGTTACTTCTATAAGTCTTAGTTCATCAAAAACTATTGAGTTTGATGATGTAGTTGCATCCTTATTATCGGAAGAAACAAGGATAAGGTCGCATTCTGAAACCTCTACATTAGAAGCTATGATGGTTAGAGGTCGTTCGAAAGGAAGACACTCGAGGAGGTCGAGCGACTCACGTTCAAAGTCAAAAGAGAAGAAGAGTAGGCTAAAGTGTTGGTTTTGTGGCAAATCACGACATTTAAAGAAGGACTGTTGGAAGCGACAACAGCAAACTTCTAAAGCAGATTCTTCGACAGAAAAGAAGGAGGAAAATACGACAGATACAGGTTCAACATCTGGTTCAGGTATGAGTGATGAAGTATTATCAGTTAATGTGTCAAATCATGGTAAACATTGGTTTTTATATTCCGGTGCATCAAACCACATGTGTATTCATAAAGACTCGTTTACGACATATAAATCAATTGATGATGGTGTTGTGTACATGGGTAATGATGTAACATGTAATATTGTGGGAATTGGGAGCATACAACTACAAATGTTTGATGGGACAACAAAAATATTAACTGATGTGAGGCATGTACCAGATTTAAGAAAACATTTGATTTCATTAGGAGCACTTGATTCAAATGGATATAAAACTGTAATTCAAGGTGGAGTAATGAAAATTTACAAAGACATTTTGCTAGTTATGAAAGCTAAGAAAGTAGGAAATCTATTTCAGTTAGAAAGAGGCACAGGGTCAAATTTTGTGTCTACAGTGTCTGACCATGACAGTAGTTCCATTCACTTATGGCATCAAAGATTGGGGCATATGAGTGAAAGAGGGTTAAAAATTTTGGCTGATCGCAAGTTACTTCCAAATCTAAAGTCTAGAAAGTTAGATTTCTGTAAGCATTGTCTGTTTGGAAAACAAAGTAAACAAAAGTTTAAAATAGGCAAACATACTAGTAAAGGCATACTTGATTATATCCATTCAGATGTGTGGGGTCCAGCTCCTACAACTTCATATGGTGGTTCGTCTTATTTTTATCATTCATTGATGACTTTTCTAGGAAAGTGTGGGTCTACATGTTGAAAAGGAAGTCTGATGTTTTTTCAGTTTTCAAGTAGTTTAGAGCATTGGTAGAAAACAACACTGGTAGAACAACAAAAATTTTAAGAACTGACAATGGTGGTGAGTTTACTTCCAAGGAGTTTGACAGCTATTGCAAGGATGTAGGGATCGAGAGACATAAGACCACGGTTTATACTCCTCAGCAGAATGGAGTTGCTGAACGCATGAACAAGAGTCTTCTAGAGAGAGCAAGGAGTATGCTGAGTAACGTCGGGTTGCAAAAGGAGTTGTGGACGGAAGCAGTGGCAACATCTTGTTATGTGATAAACCGATCTCCATCAACGGCAATAGGCTGCAAGATTCCACAAGAGGTATGGAAATGACACCCTTGTGACTATTCTAAACTCAGAGTGTTTGGTTGTGATGCATATTCTCTAGTACCTAAACATCAGCGAACTAAATTAGATCCAAAGTCTAAAAGGTATATCTTTGTTGGGTATGGTTTTGGAACAAAGGGATATAAATTATGGGATCCTACTACCCGCAAAATCATCATCAACAGAGATGTAAAGTTTAATGAATCCTCTCTTGTACAGTTAGATGTAGATAGTAGATTGAAACAGGATGATGTATCTGATTTTCAGCACATTCAGTTTGATAGCATTTCTAATGATAGTCATGATTACCATAGTTCAGATACTAGCCATGAACAGGTTTCAGAATCAGATCATGAACAGGGTGCAGGTCTAGATCATGAACAACTCTCAGATACTGATCGTCAAGAAGTTCCTACAGATGGTAGTCAGCCAATCGAGGAAGCGCCAGAAACATCATTAAGGAGGTCGACAAGAATCAAATAGCCATCGAGAAGGTATGATGATTATGTTACTTCAGTTGCATTTACTGCTAATGACGATGAACCTCTGTGCTATCAGGAAGCAATAGAAGGTTCGAAGAGTGATAAGTGGAAAGCAGCCATGAAGGATGAAATGATGGCCTTGGGTAAGAACAACACATGGGATCTGGTTGAGCTTCCGAAAGGCAGGAAAACTATGGGGTGTAAATGGGTTTTCAAACTGAAACGGGGTGTGAATGATACGGAAGACAGGTACAAAGCACGGCTAGTTGCAAAAGGGTTTTCTCAGAAAGCGGGTATTGACTTTCATGAGATTTCTTCACCAATGGTTAAAATTGTTTCAGTTAGAATTGTGTTAGCATTAGTGGATTTGCTTGATTTAGAGTTGCAGCAATTAGATGTTAAGACTGCATTTCTACATGGAGACTTAGATGAGGAAATATATATGGAACAGCCGGAAGGGTTTGTTCAACATCGCAATGAGAAATTTGTCTGCAGGCTCAAGAAGTCATTATATGGCCTAAAGCAATCGCCTCGGCAGTGGTATAAGAAGTTTGATTCTTTCATGTTGAGTCAGAAATATGTTAGAAGTGAATATGATCATTGTGTTTATTTTAAACAGTTAAATAATGGCATATTCATTATCTTGGTATTGTATGTTGACGATATGCTTTTAGCAAGCAAAAGCATAGAAGAAATCAATAGGTTGAAGGCTCAAATGGCAAGGACGTTTGATATGAAAGATCTAGGAGCAGCAAGACAGATTTTGGGCATGGAGATTTTCAGAGACAGGAGCACTGGTAAGCTATGGCTATCACAACAGAAGTATATTGAGAAAATACTTTTGAGGTTTGGTATGAATAACGTGAAGCCTGTGTCAGTCCCTCTCGCTTCCCATTTCAAGCTTTCTTTGAGTTTATGTCCTAATTCAGATGAAGAAAAGGATTATATGTCTCGAATTCCATATGCTAATGTAGTAGGATGTTTAATGTATGCGATGGTGTGTACGTGACCAGATATTTCACATGTAGTTGGGGTTGTCAGCAGGTACATGGAAAATCCGGGTAAAGAACACTGGTCAGCAGTGAAATGGGTGCTTCGGTATCTGAGAGGCACAAGTAGTTATTGTATCAGTTACAATAAGAGTAGTGAATTTGTTTGCGGATATGTTGATTCTGATTTTGCAGGTGACTTGGATAAGAGAAGGTCAACTTCAGGGTATGTCTTTACTCTTGCAGGTGGAGCTATAAGCTGGATGTCAAAGCTACAGAACATTGTCGCCTTATCCACTACTGAAGCAGAATACATAGCTGCTTCACATGATTGCAAAGAGGCGGTTTGGTTGAAAGGTTTGCTTAGTGAGTTTGGTAGGTTACAGGACAACATCAGGTTACTTTGTGATAGTCAAAGTGCAATACATTTGGCTAAGAATCCAGCCTATCATAGTAAATCAAAGCATATTCCAATTAAGTACCATTTTGTAAGACATGTTATCACTGAAAGAGGAGTCTCTCTTGAAAAGGTGCATACAAAGGAAAACTGTGCAGACATGTTAACGAAACCAATTTTGTTGGAGAAGCTACGCTGGTGTTTGGCTTCTCTTGGCTTGCAGAAAAGATAAAATAATAATAACAGGGCATCAGGCGAATTGTTGTCAAGGTGGAGATTGTTGAGATTTTCTGTTTTTGAATAAAATAGGCAAAATCTCAGTAGATGACAACAATAGGAATTAGTTCCTAGATTAACTCCAGTTTGTTGGGAGGGAGTTAATGCATCCTAAATTTGAGTTGAGAGGATTTATGAGGCAATTAGATTCTCTTTGCTATATAACAGGTATCAATACGGATGGTTTGTGAGTAGTGTGAGAGTTTATGTAATCTCCTGTTTGATTAATAAAGAATTGCCGATGCCTATGTTGTGTGGACGTAGCCCAGATTGGTTGGGTGAACCACGTTAATTGTTGTGTCTTTATGTGCATGAGTTATTTGTTGAGTATTTGTTTTAGATTGTTGTGCATCTGATCTCCAACACACATCTTAGCATCCTTTTTTAAGAACTGAGCAGCTACCTTGACCTTTGTCTCATCATCAGATAGACCCAACCGTTCCAAGTATTGCTCCATGTCCCATAGAAAGTTACCAAGAGTCTTTGCATTCCTTGTGCCATCATAAGATTCCGGTTCCTTGACCTTCACATGAGGCACTCCTCCACCTGAGTTATGCCTCACGACCTTCTTCAACACAACGATCTCATCCTTGGCTTTGTCAAGAGTTTTCTTCAACTTCACGATCTCCGCAAGACCCTGATCCCTTGCTTCTTCAACCTCCTTGACCCTTACTTCAAGTTGTGTACACATAAGGTCAGTGTACTCATAGTGTGTTCGGAGTTCATCGAGCTCTTCTTTCATCTTCAAATTGGCCTCTTCCTCTTTAGCGAAAAAGTCCATCTTCTTATCCCAAGAAGTCTCCATATCCTCCATGTTTTCCAACACTTTTTCAATGAACCCAATAGTAGTATCCTTCACAACGTGACTAGACCCAGCCTGAGATTCGATTGCCATCTCTAACAACTTCTTCCTTCTCTGAAATCTAGTTTCGACCATCCAACAGCTTCACCAAGTCACCTGCAATTAGAACCAACGCTTGTTCCACTTGTGTGAAATGGTTTCCTTCACCTGCAAGTACTTGTCACGAGCAACCCTGCTCAACAGCTTCAAACCAAAGTCTTGTTCTCACCTGTCAAGTGTATACCGGCTTCAATGCTTCAACACCTGAACCTATTCACAAGCTTCAACCTGTCACTAGCAAACCTTGCTCTGATACCAACTGTCACGCCCCTACACCTGTGGTAGTCTTTCAACCGCTTATAGTGAGGTGCGGCACCACCGAACGCTTTCTTTTCACCAATACTAACATTCATGGACTACGCCTACTTCCACATTAACATTACTTAGCTTGTGTTTTGCAACCAAGTAAACATACAATTATCCTTTATACTTAATGAAGCCCATACTCATTCATTATCCATAGCAATTATAACAAGAATATCAACAATTGCAACAAGTATAAAGGGGAGGGGCAACTCTCGAACAAGTCTGCCCGACAATATATTATAATCAGTCTTTCTTCAATAATACAATACAAGTAATGCTTGGCAAGCTCCAAGCCAATACTTGGTTTCCTTTACAAAGCAGGAAACCAGCCTTTACAATACATGTGCACCTCTTGCATGTAGGGTGGTGCTCACACGAGCCACCTAGATACCCTTACCAAGTCCTGAAAAAATCTGCACATCCACCGCACCCCGGGCATACCTTGCCCACTCTTCAACCGACTTAAGACAACCTCAAGTGCACCTTCCAGTGGAGCGCATGAGATATGCGCAACTCCGCTTATTTCTACGCACTTTAGTTTACCCCTTGACTCTTATGCGTAGAAGAGATGAGAGAATGTGTTGATGAGTTGTGAGCTCTCATGCTCCACTCATATATACACTTCTTAACTTGTTTACATGGGGTGTGCAGCCCCTTGGCCGACCCCCAAACCACATGTAATGCACCCCCATGAGGGCTCCTTTCAAGTCGGCTTGCACATGATACAAGTCTCCTTTCGCATCGTTATATATATCCAACACTTAGCCGCATTTACCTAAGTGTCGTTACATCATTTCCTCTTTCGTCACATTTCAGCTCGTCGGAATGTCGCTTGTCGTTTGCCTTCACCTGCTCGCACGCCCACACGCCCGTGCGCCTAACTGCGCGCCCTCATGCACGACTTCGCCAACGCCTGTCGCACCCACAACCGGAGGTCCTTACATGATCGGATCTAAAGCCGAAGGATTGCTTCGCAGGAGAACAACATGGGGGTTGCTTAAGAGACGAAGTTGAAAGTACCTCAAGCTAGATTGCCAACTTTATGCAGAAAGAGCAGTGTTAAAATGCCAGTGGGTTCGAAATCTGAAAGTCCATTCACAGAGAATAGTTTCAAGATGCGGGTGCGTTCCAAATCTGAAAGTCTATCCACAAAGAGAAATGTTAAATTGCCTATGGGTTCGAAATATGAATGTTCATCCACACAGAGGAGTGTTAAATCTGAATGTTCATACACACAACGCAGTGTTAGATCTTAAAGTTCATTGACACAGCGCAGTGTTAAATCTGAAAGTTCAATTACACAGTACAGTGTTAAATCTGTAAATCCATCCACACCGAACAATGTTAAAATGCTGATATGTCCCAAATTTCAAAGTGCATCCAAAAGCAATATTAAAATGTCGGTGGGTCCGATATGTGAAAGTTCATCCACAAAGAGCAGCGTTAAAAAGCCATTGGGTCCAAAATTTGAGGCGCATAGTGGAAGATCTGGTGAACGTCCATCAAAAGAGAATTCTACAAACCCTAATTCGAAGGCTTCTAGGAATATTGTTTCCCGAACAAAAACAAGAGATGCTGCGGGAAGGGTTTTGTCCAAAATCCCTCAGCCGCCCAAGCCAAAGCAAGAATTTAATTCAAGCTATCCAATTTTACCAGTTGACTAAGTTAATGTCGTGGATGATGATGAGCCAGACTTGGATCTTTTCAAAGGTCAGCGCTATGACCCGACATTGGTAGAGTTGAATTTGCAGCCTTGGGAACAGTTACGAGAAAGAAAAAATGTTACTTTCTCAACTGTTACTCAGGAGAAACCAGAAATTGTGTCTCCCATTGGTGGATCTAGGTACAAACCCATTCAAGAGGTGGTACTTGTTCTTCATCCATCAGATGACACTAGAGATATGTCATGTGAAAATTTGGGTGTGGAATGGGAGAAAAGTCTGACAGATGACAAATGTTTCACTCCTTCAATGGAGAGTATTGGCTCAAACAGTATATTGTCTAGTGCTACTGCTTCTGTACGTCTAAGTGACTGCTTATGAAGCTACGTAGGTGAGAAGCTCTGTTTTCCGCAACTGCAGAATGAAGACTGGGATAAAAGCTCACCGTATTCTTCTATTTTGAAACAAGATTTGAATGGGACTGAGGCGGAGCTTGGAGAGTTCAACCAAAATGGATTAAGTTTTCATGATTTTTTGAGTGAAGCCAATAAAGTTGGTGACCATCTCCTTTCTTGCTCAGCTGAGTCAGTAGTATTGCATTGTAAATTTTGTAGTTACCGTCATGACAAACTTGCTCCTACATGTCTAGACCACCCCGATGAAACCAGATTCCATTCCACAACGGAAAAATCTCTGATACAGTTGGAGGATGAAATCGACCGTTTGATGTTGAAGGAGTTAGATGATGAGCTGGAAAACAACAACTTGAAACATGATCCTCTGTACTGGCCTTTTAATCCCAAATCATATTGGGGTATTGAAGGATGCTGCGGAAATTAGGGTTTCCTTCTCGAAACTAAATGTAAATTCAAGAGCACCCCATGGGAGTACAAATGGTGGAACTGAGGGCTTTGTATAAAAGAAAATATGGTGAATTTTTATTTATTTTTAATTGATATGAAACTGTAAATACGTACGCAGATCAAAGAAATAATGGGAAGAGGTAATCCTCATAAGCATCGATCATTATATATTTATATGTAATGTAATTTTTATATTTAAATGACATAATTATATACTTATATCTCATTTACTTTTTTATATTTAAATGAGTAGGATTCTAAATTATGGTCCTCTCTCGATCGTTTGTACTAAATTATACAATGATATGGGTAGCAGTGAGCACATTGCATTTTTTAACCTTATATTGTTATAGTATTAAACTACACTGTTATACAATATTTTCAATCATATAATTATATTCATGTAAAATAATTTATTTTTTGAAATATAGATCATAAAATTGTATATATATATGTTTAGAATAAATTTATTGAATTAAATATTAGAGAATATAAAACTATATTATTAAATTAAGTATATTGAAATGGTTGACAGAAAATGTTGGTTTCATTTTGATTCGTGTAAACAATAGAGACATTTGGTTAGTGAAGTAACTAGTTTTCTAATTTGTAGATAGGGAAATCCTCATTCTCAAGTTCCTAATAAATATTTAAGTACTTTAAGCAGATAGTTCACAATTTTTTTTCTTTTGATCATAACTCACAATGGAACTTGTTCTTTACCTCTAATGTGTCCCACACAAATTGTATGTAGATATTCAAGGACAATTTTGTATGTTGTCATGTAGTTCTCCAAATTATTAAAGTTATTAAAACCCTATGTGCTTTTCTCATATTCCAACGCACTAGGTTGAAGAAACATCAAATACTTGAACTTCATGGTGATATTAAAGAAAAATAGAAAAATATTAAAGAAAATAAATAAGTAATATGGGTTCAATTATATTTAATAGCTTTATACATAATTACAATTGTTATTAGATGCCAATTTTAGAGTAATATTAGATAATGCTATGTATGATCATAATTATTATAAAGCAATATTCAATGATATTGTGCATAATTTTAGTAAGTGGGAGTATAAAAATTTCAAATAAAAAATAAAGGTCCTTTTTGAGCAAGAAAATCTCATCAATTTTGAGTAAAGTGAAGTTGACTCATACAGAGAAAAGGAGTAAATGAATAACCATTATTAAATGTCTAATGCAATTCCCCATTAAAAGCAGCTCCCAATTGAACCATTTAGGAAACAAGAGGAAGCATGACCATTAATACACTTAAAAATTATTCTTAAAGTGCAACAATTGATATAGTATTAAGCAGTAGTGATTTTGATAATTACACATTTTTTTTTACACAAAATAGTGCAAGACACAAAACAATCCAAGAAAGAAATGTTGGTCAAAGTTCTTGAAGAGCCCTATAAGAAGGATGAAGCTATAGATATATAGGATGAATTTCTTATGTTGGTATTGGATAGTTCAACTTGCATGGTTTTTGGAAATCATGGGCTTATAATTTAATCAAGCCTCCTTCTATATGTAACTCATGGTCACTCTAAACATGGAAAAATCTATATAGAAAAGAAGTCATCAATATACAGCATGAATTAGTATGCTAGATGGTGGTGTCTAAAAAAAGTGAGATCCCTAAGGGTACTGCATAGATCGAAGTGGGTATTGATATTCTCTACAATATTTTTTCAAGGTCTATGCATACAAAGGCATTCTTTTGACAACCTGTAATAATAAACGAAAATGTCCTGTATAGAATTGTGAATGTGCTAAAATTTCAGTGATTATGGCAAGGACTTCTAATTATGCACCCTTCGTTAATATGTGATAAATTCACTTTCCATGATGCCACAAGCACTTCTTCACAACTGGTGTTAGCTCCAGTTTCAATGGGGAGTCATGATGTTGATAGAGTGAATCGTCTTAGCAAAATACCTTTGGATATGGATATCAGTTGGCACTTGTTGGGTTCTAGTAGTATATGTATAACATGTTAAAAAACAAGTGTCTCACTTCCATGAAGAGAATATGGATTCCTAAGAGGAGGGAATGGTGATTCTGGCTAGTCTGTAGTAAAATCATATGTTATATTCATTTAGAATAGAAAAATAGCTATAATAGGCACCTAGTGTTATAGAGTTTTTATTCATTTTAGTAAAATAATGGGTGATACAAATATTGTTATGCATATTTTTTTATCTCATATAAATGTTGTTATGATATATAATTATTTAATGATCCTTAGCTTTTATTTATACATCAAGCATATTTCTGTATGCAAGCTTCTCTGATCCATAATGAATTAAACACTTGTTTTTTCGAAACGCGTCGCGCAAAAATTCTCTCATGTGATTTCTACCGAAAGACTTTTTTTAATTCAGCATATTATCAAAATATTTGAGATATACCTATAGTAGAAGAATATAGATTACTGCAAATATCTAATTTTCATTAGTAAGAATGTTTGTATATTTTTATCACTACAACCAACTGAGAAAAATAAGTTGAAAAAACTCAATGGACATGATAAGGTTCCGATTTTGTCTCTGACTATCAATTTGAGCACATGAGAGGAAAAAGTAGTTGCACCTTCAAAAAGAAAATATATAATCAAGATAAACCCTCTCAAAAAACTAGTCTTGAGTTAACACTCTCTGCAACGAGGATCTAAAAAATGAATCACCACCATGGTTCTTAGCGCTCAGTTATAATTATGTGGATCCTAGGAAGAAATGTTTATTTCACCATTTACAGTCTAGCACACCAAAATACTTGCATAGATACAAAAAAAGAACAAAAAAGGTGTGAGGATATTTACATGAAAAAGTGAATGAAAAAGGCATCATCACCAAAAGGCTACGCTATTGAATTTTAAGGCCTAACAAAAGAAATAAGTAGAGAGAATGAAAGAAAGTGAGTTATGAAGTAGGCTTACCACTCACAAGGTTGTGCTAGAGGATCATTTTGATGAACTTAGTGAGAAAATTGCTTGCCTCACATGCCAAATATAAACTCTTTCTGCCTCTCTTCTCCCAAATTGCACAAAGCTAGTGAAACAGAGACCTTTCCTTGTCTCAATATGTGTTGGTATTTAAGTGACCCTTCAATTTTAACATTTGCGATTGATGTATTTTCCCACATTATTTATTCACCTTCCATTAATGCACTGTAGGTAGGACCTAACAAATGAAATAAATAGAGAGAAAGGAAGAAGAAAGCCGATTACATTTAGTGCAAGAAAGGTTGGTCCCAGTTCTTGAATAGCCCTATAATAAGGATAAAATTATAGATTTTTAGGATGAAATTGTATTTTTTGTGTTCGATAGATCAACTTTCATGTTGTTTGGAAAACACATTAGGGCTCCTACAACTTCACTTGTCAAAGTATTTGATGAAGTCGCTCAAGCATGGGATTCTAATCTAATCAACCCTCCTTCTACATGTAACCCATGAATTGTCTGAACATGGTGAACTCTAGAGACAAAAGAACTCATTGATATAGGTCATGCATTCTTATTCTAGATGGCGGTCATGTCTAGAAAGAGTGAGCTTGCTAGGAGTAGTACAGAGAATGAAGTGGGTACTCATATTCTCTATAATTTTTCTTCAAGATCTGGGCACATAAATTTGTTCTTCTTTTGAAAAACTGTAACAAAAAATGAAAAAGTCCTCATATACACAATTTTGAAGGTGATAAAATGTGAGTGATTATGGCAAGGAATTCTAATTCTTCTCCCCATGGTTGATGAGTGATAAGTGCATTTTTCATTATGCCACAATCTCTGCTTTGTGAAGTGCTGGATTAGAGTAGTATATATATAACATTTTTAAAAACATATATGAGTTGGGACATGCTGGATTAGAGTAGTATATATATAACATTTTAAAAAAGAAGTTTCTGGCTCCATGAAGAGAGTATGGATTTCTATTTGGCATGAGACTTTCTTTTGGCTAATGTGGAGTAAGTTAAAGTATCATACTCATTAAAGATAGAAAATTATTTACAATAGGCACATAGTGTTGTAGTTTTTTTATTCATTTTTGTTAAAGAATGGGAGATACAAAAATTATTATACATATTTATCTCATATAAATGTTGATACAATATATAACTATTCGCTGAAACATGGGTTTAGTCTTGAACCCTAAACTTCACCTCACAAAAATCAAGACTTATCTCACCACAAAAGCCTTACTATGTGTAATAGTGTAATTTATGCTATATTAAGAGTGCATTATAATTTATAGGCACATAAGTTTTTATATTTTTTGGACAATGGGGACCCAATATAACAAAGCTCTCAAATTAAGAATATAAATCTCAAAGCCAAAGATTCATGAAGGAGGCTTACCAGTGAGCACGTCCTCGCGTTATTTTGATGAACTTGTTGAGAAATTTACACTTTGGTCCAAAAATAGAAAAAAATCAGTGTCACTAAAATAATTCACACGATAAGATGTACATGAGAAGAGAATGGTGTGAAACTAGATCTCTCCAGCCGTCATTGCATATGATGGGATGTTTTACCCTTTTCAGATTACATGTGATTACACGCCACACAAACTTCCTTGACCATAATGGCAACTTCCTTGACCACAACCGTTGCATATTCTTCTGGACTGTAAGAAACATACATATTAGATCAACAAGACTTGGTACCTTCATAATCAATACCAAGC
Organism: Pinus tabuliformis; assembly: GCA_031772625.1. NCBI lineage: Eukaryota > Viridiplantae > Streptophyta > Pinopsida > Pinales > Pinaceae > Pinus > Pinus tabuliformis. Next base: position 1,035,134,306 of record CM062805.1, read on the forward strand.
CCTTCTATAATGTCAATGAACTTTATATTGGCACCCAGTTTAGCCAACTCATAGTATATATACGTGGGTTCACTCACACCATCATTAAGAACTTCAACCCATGGGATCTCAGACCCAATATGGAAATGAAGAAGCTTGAGACAATCCAACATCCCCAATTTCTGCAATTTCGGAAAGATGCCTATTATTTCCAAATTCGTCATCCCAAATTCACCCTTCTCACCAAATTTGGCGCCAAAATGGCCACCATGTTTGGTCCTCTTTTGGTGGAGGGAATCATCACACCATCATTAAGAGCTTCAACCCGTGGGATCTCAGGCCCAATATGGAAATGAAGAACTTGGAGAAAATCCACCATCCTCAATTTCTGCAATTTCGAAAAGATTCCTATTATTTCCAAATTTGTCAACCCAAATTCACCCTTCTCCATAGATTTGGCGCCAAAATGACAACCATGTTTGGTCCTCTTTTGGCGGAGTTAATCCTATTAATAGAATACAGATTCTAGTAGTATATGTATAACATGTTAAAACTCAAGTGCGTGGATTCCATGAAATAATATGGCTAATGTGGTGTAAGTTGAGGCCTCAAATAGAAAATTAGCTACAATAGTACCTAGGTGGTTACTTTAACGAACTTCCAGCCGAGTGTAACAAACTTCCAACAATGAACTTCCAGTGTAACCAACTTCCAACCCAGTGTTCTCCACTGCCTATAATGATCCAATGATAATTTTCTTTTTTTAATTGTCTAATAAATTGGATCAATGGTGCGAGAGAAGACACAATGACACAAAGGGGAGTTCTTCATGGAGGAAAACTCCTTACTACCTAATAAAATTAGAATATAAAGTTATTTTATTGAATTAAATATATTAAATTGACTAAAGGAAAATGTTGATTTAGTCTTTACTTCAAGATGAAATAATTAAGATAAAATTTAGATTAATGTCTAATTAATTGGTGGTGAAAGCATAAGGCCTTAAACTTAGGTTATGTAAAAATATAAAATTGTCTTCAAATGGTTTCATAATCATTATGAGTAAGAATTTTATCCAAGTAGGTAGAATAATAACATCTCTCCCTAACTAAACACAATTGACCAATTGCCATATATGTCTATCTATGAAATATTTTACTTTAAGATGATAATAAAATATTTGTCATTACAATTTTAAATGTCATATTTGAAATCTATATTAAAAAAGGAAGAAATTACACATATAGCCAATATTAAAATATTTTAATTATTAATTTTTTAAATTTTGAATTAATATATAGAAAGAGAAAGTGCAAAAGAAATATTCCAATTAAATTAAAAATTCAAATATTTTATTTACAATATTCTAATTAAATTAGACATTGGAATATTTTATTCATGATAAATATTAAAATATATTTTCATAATAAGAAACTATAAAATTTGTCTCTCTAACTACTAAGAATTGTTTTATTTTATATGAGTGTATTAATATTGAAATACTATATATATAATCCACATTGTAATATTTTTTTTAAATGTTAAATGCAATCCCCATATTAGAAATGCATGGAATTACACTTTATCTATTTATAAAATAAGATTATTTTGTTTCCAATTATTTTCCTCAGTCTATTTTTTAAAAGAACATTAGAATATTTTAAAATTTTATGATTTCAAATAACATTCAAAACTTTTAACAAATAATACAATATATAAACAAATTTACATGTCAATAATTCATTTAAATAAAATAATTTCAAAAATTAAACAATAAACATTTATAACACGATATTTTTAGGCTAAATTAAATATTTTAAATTGTGTTTAACCTAACCTAAAAATATCATGTTATATAAACAAGTGTTATATGAACAAGTGTTATATAGAGGGATCATGTCATTAAATCTCTTGAGGTGCAAACCATCTTTCAAGTTTTGAAATATAAAAGAAGTTTACACCTCAAGAGATTTCATCCCTCTAGGAGCTTGTTGGAACATTGGTTAAGATGAATCTATACTAAAAATATTTTAAAATAAAGTTAGAATTCCGTTAGTTTGAAAAAATAAAATCTTAATAATATTTGATAATTGTTTTGATACTAATTATAGATTAATGTATATTGACTTTTATCAATTATTTAATTTTTAGAACTACTTTAATTATTTAGTTTTTATAACTACTTTAACGTTACATATATATTAAAATTTTATGAATAATTATAACTAGATTTTAATATAAACATATATATAAATATTATAACATGTCAAGGTCCTCCTTTCTCTTAACAACGTCCTTAGTAGAATTAATAGTCAAATCGTGGCAAGAATGTGGATCCGTTGTATCACAAACAATGGGATCTCATACACCAATCTGGTGTATTGCCTCGCCTTAACCTTAAAATTAGATAATAATAATAATTATTATTATTATTATATCAACCATAAATATGAAATTATTTACTCCATTATATGAAATAAAAAAACACAATAAAATCCCATAATAAATCATCATATAATTATAATATTAACATGAATAATAAATTATATATTTTACATAGCCCCCACCACTGCCCTCTTATACCCAAGCCAAATATAAAAGCAGGTGCTTTTAGGAAATAAATAAAATATGCCGCGATATAATAGATATAATATTAATATATTTATTTTTGTGTAGTATTTTATATAACCCGATAACATTTGTTATAATAATATGTATTTATTTTCATGTATCATTTTATATAACTCTATAACATTATAGTAATAGGTATATACGTATATCATGGCTAAAAGTTATTTTATATAACCCTATCACATTTGTTATAGTAATATGTATTTATTTTCATGTATCATTTTATATAACTCTATAACATCATAGTAATATGTATATATGTATATTATGGTTAAAACATAATACTGAGTTATGTGTATTTAAAAATTATTAATTATATATGGTAGAATGAAATAATACAGAGATAAATAATAAGATTTTGAAAATAATATCATCATTTTGCTACGAGGGAGAAACTATCTTATACAAATGTGTCTTTCTATTAACTTGATTACAAATAGTTTTTCATGGAAACAGCAAAATATTATTTTTATATTGCCTTCCTTTTTCAAGTTCCTAACTAGTTTGTATGAGAAAAAGAAAATACATATTTTAGAGACATCAAATACATTATTTATATGTTTCCTTCCTCATTATGATTCACACTTATGAAGAGCGCTTAGGAAAAACTGCTATAGAATAACCTGGATGGGAGGGATGGGTGAGTAGCTCACATAAGATAGGGTGGGGTGGTGCTTTACCTTTAGCTTAGATCGTGGAACTGCCGGATGACTTGGATTATGGTCCATTATAACAGAGCAACCTTATTATACATTATTTATATGTTTCCTTCCTCATTATGATTTGCCTCAGAAGGGTTGCCCTTTCCTGGTTTCCTAGTCCCTCCCTGTTTAGAGTCGGAAGCATCCCTCTTTCCACCACCAAATGAGGAGAATTGTGCTACAATGTCTATGTAGTCATCCATTTTATCTGTGGTGATTTGTGTTCCTTTTGAGCTACAAGATATGATAATCATGTCTACTAGCGAGATTTCCTCATCTCAGAAACAATAATTACATCCTTTCATGAGGGAGGTTGAAAATCAAGAATATTACAATGAATGATTCTAGAGGGAAAGGTGGTTCAAAGAGTTTCAGATTTTTAACATTAATCACATAATGTATGCATAGTTGGGAAGGCAAGTCTAATTAATATGCATTTTCTGTAATTTATTCTAGAATAGTGTATGGACCATATCATAGACGATGCAACTTATGGTGTTGGGATTTCAAGCATTTCATTTCCCAAAAGTGTCATACATGATATCCTCGTTGAAATGACAAGGGTGTGTGATGTTTGACGTAGCTATGTTTTCCATGATCCTCAGAAACTTGTAAAACATCAGTTACTTCAGCATGGTAGTCAATGGCATCTTAGAGGCTACACTTGGCTGAAACCCATAACAACCTTCAAAAGAAAAGAATCAAGTAGAGGAGTGTGTGGCCCTATTGTAATTATTTTGAACAATGTGCAAATAGGAACCCCATTGTTCATTCTTGGAAAAATTTTTGTGAAGTGAGTGAACGAGAAAGGAAATAAAGAGTTTAAGTTTTCAACCCAGCATAAGCTAGAGAGTATGCCAAAAGATACCGAGGAAACAATAATATTAACAAGAAATAATGCTACTTGTTAATCCAAAGTGTTGCAAAATATGATAGAAGAATGATAGCAACTTAGAAAAACAATAGACGAGTACCCAAATAGTATCATGTCTATGGAAAGTACTTGGAAGACCACTAAAAAGGGTTTACGTCATCTAAATGTAACTTTCAGTTTTCCGTGGAGTTCATCTAGGGTTTGTTTTCAGCCCCAATGGCCGTAAAAGGTTCATAGATAAATGTAAAGTTTTTCTTCCTTAATGGATGATCCCAATGTGGTCATCCACCTGGAAATTCCCATTATGATTGTTGGGTCCCTATAATACTAGTGATTACCCTATTACTATTGTAGTTACACCCCCTATTTATATTGTTGTGCCCCTATTACCCCCATATTGTTATTTCTGTGCCCCATTGAATCCCTCTATTGTTATTTTTGTGGCTTTATATTATTATTGTTAGGTCGGCTGGATTATATTGTCACTCCTTAGACTCATATATATAGAAAGGAGGTTTTGTCATTTGTATCATCCAAGAATTGTTCATTTATGTAATGTAAAGGAGGTTTCCCCCTTGAAGAGGCTGAATTCTAAGGCGTGGATCTCTCTTTTCTATCTTTTTGTGAGCTGGTTTCATAAAAATGACTTTGTGAGGAATAAATGTACATGACAATGTATCTATAGAGCTTACAAACCCTGTTTTTATCCTTCAATAAATTTTGTTTTAATTTTAAGAAGTGATTTCATTAAGTGTAAAAATGGAAAATTTGCGTAAGGATTCTTATACGAAATTAATTTATTGGATTTGGTTCATTGACATCGTTGTAACCATTCATGGTATAATAACATAGCATTGTTTCTAGAAAATTATCAGTTGTGATACTTGGTTATATGTAATTATTCCATTCATACAACATTGTTGGATTTCACTTTAACTAGTTGTATTTTTACTTGATGGGATACACAAAATTTGGGAATGTATTTTCATTTAAAAAAATAATCTTACGTACTTTTTGTTGTTTTTCGGTCTTTGTAGGTAGATGGTGTGGTAACATGGATATATCTAATTGTACAATATTAGGTTGTATACTTAAATTCATGGAAAATGTATTGTTGATAAATCAAGTTCGAATATAATGTTTCTTACATACTTAAATGCAAACCTAAGGTCTGTTGTTCTTAAAATTATTCTGCAATGTGATACTTATAAATGTTTTAGGATGGGCCTTCTGAGGTCTGTCTTATTAGTGTAGGTTTTAACTACAATACCCATAACTGCCCCTCGCTACTTATCACATTCAGTTGGCCAAGGACCAATCTAGTCCACTACGACTTATCCGTCGATGTTTTGTCATTTCCTTGTCAACTAAATAAATAATTCCTTCTATTAATATTATTTGTGTTTTCCAATGGATAAGTGAGGCCTAGTTCAACACGTGGACCTACTTCTCACCCAACTACAAATTACAAATATACATATATAGTATGTTTCATATTTTGACTTCCATCAATTACATAAGATTAACCCGTTCTAAATATTTGTTGTTTGTATTGCTAACTCACTAAAATTTCACATCAACCTTTAATAATGAATCATAACAATTTTTTTCACACATTCCTTCATATCCCAATTTATTTTGCATAGACATCTGGTCACATACAGGTTCTTTTATGAAATTATTAAACTATTTCCTTACAATCCTCTATAATGAGTGAATTTTATCGTCCATAGCAACATTTTAGAGTGCAATCATACTTCTACAACTAATACTCTTAAAACATTAGGTTGAAATTTTTATGTGTTTTAGTTCGGGCTCGCAATGAAATTCACAAAGGAGAAGACCACTCCTCCTGACCATTGAGAATGGAAATTATGTCCAATTCTCCCCCGTGCGAGTTCCATTTCCAAAGCAGTTGTACGTCTAAATGTCTCACATGGCTAGTCGGGGTTTGATAAATGTCTTGCTCGACTCATTTGTTTTGCATCATTGTTTCCTTATATTTTTAATGATTTCAAGCTATCACTCCATTCTTGGCAGTGGCCTGGGCTCTCAGCCTCAAAAGGTGGCTTAAATCTCACGGACGCTAGAATAGAACTGGTAATTTTGTTCTCTCATCTCTAACAGTAAGCCTCTGAGAGCGACTTTGGGTTTCTAGTCCCTCCCTTGCCCATAGCATGAGAGCGACTATGGCCTAAGAGATCCAGAACAACAGTGGGACCTAGGGACAAAGTGTCTGATTGGGTGACTTGTCTCCTGAGGGTTCTTTTGATGATGTTGGATGACTGTGTGTGTTGTTTATGTCGATTCCACTTCCTTAAGGTCACATAGGAGGTTGAATCTAATCATAGTAGCCTCTCATCTCATGTTTACCCTAGGTGGGCATGGTTACATGGGTGGATGTGGGAGGAGAGTGCTACATGAGCAACTATCTTCTAATTGTCTCACAAATAAACTTTCACTTAGTCATTTTTCCGCAATTTCCTTGACTGTCATAACCAACTCACTTAATAAAATTTAAATGAACCTTAAAGATATAAATTCATCACGAGGCCTTCCACTTATAGTTTCCCGAGTCTTTCGAGTAAAAAGTAAATAAAATATTTATATTTACTGAGGGTCATTACAATTTACAATTCAAATTTGTGAGTCCACCAAGAAGTCCATACCAAGTTATAAACAATTTAAACTAGAAAATACACTAGAATACCTTCCAAAACTTAGGAGAAATAGACTAAAACATTACCTATTACTTACCCTTTACAACACAACCTTTAACCTTCATTATAATATCATTAATTATAATCACTTAATATTCTCATGTTAATGACAAGTCTCACTCATAAGATTGGAAAAACCTACACAACATTTACTAAAATATCATTAATTGTAACCACTCAAAATCTCACTCATAAAATTTCCAAAGCCTATGCAACATTTACGAAAAATCATTAATTGTAACTACTTGATGTTGGCATGGTCATGACAAGTCTCAATCATGAAATTTCCAAAGTAACTTCAAAATTAAATATGCTTTTGACACATAATTAAATTTAAAGACGTTTTTATCCAATAAATTAAATTAACTAAGTTAATTAATATCTTACTTTAAATATTTTAAAAATTATTTATATAGAAAATTTAAAAAAATATAATCAAAAAAATCAATAATTTATTATTGGGTTTTATTTATTGAATGATCAAGTTAAATTATTTGTGTTTTGGTTTTCCTTATTAAAAATTTAGTTGTATAAAAAAAGACCCAATTTTCTAAAATGAGTTGTTGTTGCGCGCAACTGACCTAGGTTTCCACTGCGTAGGAGTTTGGGCCTTTGGCAACCCTTCATGGCCCATCCGGAAGCTCCACTAGAGGGGATTGATCCTCTACAGGCTTTCTCGACATTGATTAAATCATTGCCCCCACAGCACCCCCAACCAGCAGTTTCGAAATTCGTCAAAAAGATGGATGTTCTTCAAGAAGTGAGCCTGCCTCTAGTTCTTCCATGCATGGCTGCTCTGTCCCTAGCAGAAAAAAGGCTTATAGGTCAATTCACAGGCCTCTGGAATTCTCCAAAACCTATTTAAAGATGGGTTGAAAGGAACTGGTCCAACAAAATACAAGGGAAAATCTCCATTAGATTCTGCGGGAAAGGGTACTTCACCTTTCACTTTGAAACCAAAGAAGATAAGGATTTAATTTTTAGAAACGATTCCTATTTCATGGATTCAAGGGGCATGTACCTTAATAAATGGACCCCAGACTTCGATCCAGAGCTAGATGTTCCCAGTGTTGTATCGGTCTGGGTCCGGCTCCCTCACCTCCCTCTCCATTGCTAGGGAGATGAATCGGTTTGCCCCATCAAGAATGCAGTCGATAAATATATTGATTGTAATGAGCCAAAAGAAAATATGCAAGACGGTGCGTGTATCTGTGTTGAAGTGCACCTTTGCAAAGGCCTCTCGGAAGCCATCAAGCTCAAAGTGGACGATTGGAGCCATATTCAATAGCTAGATTATGAGCAGATCCCATTTAAGTTTAAGGTATGTCATGAATACGGCCACTTTGCCAATAGATGTACTAAGCTTATTGATGTAGAAAATGGTCCACAAGAAGAAGTAGAGGAAATGGTAAAGAAAAAGAAAACGGTCTCTTCAGCAAAAACTCCCCTTGATGCAGGCCCTTCGACCTCCACTGCAGCTCATCCAACCCCTTCCTCCCCTACACCCTCCAAGCCTCCTCCCCTCTCCCATCCTCAGACCCTCCCCTCATCCAACCCCTTCTCAGTTCTTGCCCCCCCGATCTCCAGGAGCCCCCTCTCCCTGAAAGCCAACACTAGGACACCATCGAATCTTCCTTGCTCCTTATCATCTCCTCTCAGCCTCTTCTTGATCCTCCCCTCAATAGAATTACTAGGAGCTCCTCCAAAGATCACGGGGGCTCTAGTGAATCCTTCAAGAAACCTGGCCCGGGCAGGAAATTTGCCAAGCAGCATCGGGATGAGAGCACACAAAAAGACATAGCAATGGGAACACAGGCACCCATAGAAACTTACATTATGGGGCAGCATGACAAAGAAGCAGCCAATAAGGACCAAGGGGGGCAAGCACCTCCCCGTACTCCACATATCCAATGATGAAAATCCTGTCTTGGAACATTAGGGGACTTGGGCACCCCTCTAAGGTAGCAGCCCTAAGGGATCTTATCCTCTTTGAGAAACCAGGAATTAATCTGTTACAAGAAACAAAACAAGGCCACAAGGAAATGAGCAAAGTTATTGAGCAACAGAGACAGTATAAAGGCAACATCAGTGAGGCAAGAGGAGCTTCAGGAGGAGTAGCAACAATTTGGAACCAAAGGATATGGAATTGTATTTCGGAAATAGTAAATCAAAATTGGATCAAAACAACCTTGGAAAATAAAGTAGATCAGCAAATCATTATCATCTATAATATCTATGTACCAAATCACTTCAGAGAGAAGGATAGCTATTGGCATGATCTAAAAGACAGTATAGATGCAGAAGAAAACTTTAATATTATTTTGGGAGGTGACTTGAATCTAATTCTCCATGCCAATGACAAAAGAGGAGGCAGGTTTACACCTGATCCATTCAGAACACATCTGGAAAATATCATGCAGGATCATGATCTTATGGACGTTCCTCCAAAAAACCATAGATACAAATGGAATAATCACATGATCGGTGCAGGTAACATCATGGAGCGGTTGGATAGAATTCTCATTAATGTATCGCTTCTTTCCGCTTTCTCCGTCGGATATGCCAGCATTTTAACATGCTCTGCCTCTGACCATTACCTAATAACACTCACGCTAGAAAATCACAGCCCCTTTGGGCCCATTCCCTTCATATATAGTTCCCTCTGGAATGATATACCAGTAGTTACAGGAATTGTCTACAGTTCTCGGATCCAGCACGTGGAGGGGTCTCCTAGTTTCATCTCGGAAACCAAATTATGAAAAACAAAACAAGCCATAAAAGAATGGGCTAAAACTAGGTATCAAGGACTAGAGAAGGTTAAAAAAGAGATTAAGAATAATCTGGATAGTATTCAAAGAGTAATAGACGAAAATGGCCTTTCCCAAGACAACAAACAGCACGAAAATGACCTCTACATACAATTTTACCGAGTTAATAGAGAAGAGGAATTAAAATGGAGGCTCAAATCGAGGAAACTTTGGTTGCAAGGGGGAGACAAGAACTCAACCTTTTTTCACAAACAAACTACAACTAGAAAGATAAGGAATAATGTAAGCTCCATCCTAGATGCTGAAGGTAATAGAAAAAACACTCAGGAGACCATTCGAAGAGTTGCTACAGATCATTATCGATATCTTCTAACTGAAACAAAGGAAGAAGAGGATTACATAGATCTATTGCAGCGCCTTCCAACAGGGATAAAAAAGGAAATGAATGATAGTTTAAATAAGGAGATCAATGAGGAGGAAATCAAGAGATCGATTTGGACTCTTCAATCTGATAAATCTCCAGGCCTAGATGGCTTTCCCATTTGCTTTTATAGAGCATTCTGGGGAATTATCAAAAAGGACTCGACAAAAATGTTCAAATGGATCCAACAAAAGGGTAAGATAGGGGGATACACCAACGCCACTCATCTAGCACTCATCCCCAAAGAAAATTGGCCCTTTTCCTTTGCTCGTTCCAGGCCCATATCACTTTGTAACTCCTCCTATAAAATCCTGACAAACGTTATCGCAACTCGCCTAAAGTCTTTGCTCCCTTCTTTCATTTTTGAAAATCAAGGGGGATTCTTGGCCAATAGACAAATAACTGACTCCATTCTTCTTGTGCAAGAAGCTATTCACTCGAGTCAATCCAGAAACAAGAAAGGGTTTATTCTCAAGCTTGATCTGGCCAATGCATTTGACAGAGTAAGATACTCCTTCCTCTTGGCTGCTTTGAAGAAGATGGGATTTGATGAAGGCTTTCTCAATCTCATTAGAGCTTGCATTTTTGGGCCCTGGATTTCCCCTCTTGTAAATGGCAGACCAGGAGAAGCTTTCCAATCCTCCCGAGGCATAAGACAAGGTTGCCCTCTTTCACCTTATCTCTTTATTTTAATGGTTGAATCCTTTAGTACGGCATTGGATTTCAATCGGAGGGTTGGCCTAATCATAGGAATGAAATTTGGAAACGAGGTCAAGAATATAAACCATTCACAATTTCTCAATGACACCCTGTTGATTAGATTAGCATCCATTACAATAGCCAAGCGCTTCAAGTGTCTCCTTGACAAATACATGAGTTATTCTGGTGGAGTGGTAAATCAGCTGAAAAGTTGTATATATCGTTGGAACACAACAGCACAGGTGCTACACAATCTTGCCAACATTTTTGGAGTCACATGCAAGTATGATTGGACCCATTTCTCTTACTTGGGCATGCCTGTAAGTGCTGGTCCTTTGAGGGCAGAAGTCTGGGACATTGTAATTGAAAAAATGAAAAGAAAAGTGTAGCAGTGGGGCTCCATTTAGCTCAACCCAGTCGGTCGCGTCATTCTTCTTAAGTCAGGTATATCTTCCCTCCCCCTATATCACTTTTCTCTTCTACAAGCTCTGGCGTCCTTCCACTACAAAATGGAAATCATCCTCTGCCAATTCCCATGGCAAGGGGGGAAGAACGATAAAAAGAAATTCAACTTGATTAATTGGAAGTAGTTTATCCAGTCCCAAGACCAAGGAGGTCTTGGAATTAGATCTCCCAAATTTCTCAATTTAGCCTTTGGAGGAAAAATTATTTGGAGACTTATTACTGGACTCCCTGCCTGGTGGAAAAAGGTTCTGGAAATTAAATATCTAAATTTTCCTAGACAGCATCTTCTTGATCGAGATATCCCCCATAGAGATTCCTCCAAAATTTGGCGATTATGCAAGAGAGCAATTCCTTTAATCACTTAAAATACTTCAAAAACCCGCAAGGGAGGTGCAAGCATCAACAATGGAGCTAACAGAATCATGGGTCAGTAGCCAATAAATAGACAAGGTGGAGTCAACCCTATCTTTTCCTTTTTTGAAAGAGTAGGCATACATTTCCTGGACCAGATCTCTTAGTGTGATCCTAACACCCTTCTTTGGTCTAGTTGGTCCTTCCCAGCCATACCCATTGGCCTTAATGCAAGCCTATCTACCCTTCAATCCCATTTGCACAGTATAGCTCCTATTAAAAAGAATGATCTTAATCGGTTTCGTTGGGATCCATCTGGATCCATTTACACCATGCAAGATGCTCACCAATACATTTGCAACATTAGCTATCCCATGCCAAGCTGGAATCACTGGGAGGTGGTTTGAAATCCAAGGCAATCCCAAAAATCAAATTTTTTCTTTGGACCCTTCTCAAAGGTAAAATCCTCACGGCCAAAAATTTGCAAAAGAGGGAAATCAATGGTCCCTCTCGCTACCCTAATTGCCTAGTTGCTAAAGAATCAATGCATCATCTCTTTATTAATTGTCCTTTTGCCATCGATTGTTGGAGAAACTTATCTCATAACAATCAAATCCCATGGAGCACCCAAAAAACCATGGGAGAAATTCTTTACAAATGGAAAAAAAAACTTTCCCTGGTAGCACACGAAGAATAACACAGTGAAGAGAGTGTGGGATATTCTTCCCTACAATATGCTATGGAACATTTTGCTAGCACGAAATCGGAAGGTTTTTAAGGAAAATGATTCGACTGCTAGAAGTCTTTACAACAAGGAAAGAAGTATTTCCCTTGAAACCATCTCAGTTAAGAGCGAGAGAAGCATAAACGTCACTGAGCTTAGCATAGAAGAGCGAAGCTTTATTGGATACCTGTTAGAAAAAAACACCAACAATCAGATGGGTAGCACTGCTAGTAACAGAAACAACAATGTTCCCCCTAACTGGAAGATTAGGCTAAAGGAAGAAGAGTTTGCAGTCTGGATTAAAAAGACCAACAGGCATTATCTTTTCTTCGATGGGGTCTCAAATTCGAATCCTGGGGTAGCAAGGGCAGGAGGAGTTATATTTAATGCTAATTGGGATAGCATTTTGTCTTATGAGTGGGGTCTTGGCCACACTTCCAATAAAATAGCAGAAGCCTTGGCCCTTTACCAAGGTCTTATACAACTTAGAAAGCTTGGTATAGACACAGTCATGATATTGGGAGACTCGATGATTGTCATCAGTGCAATGGTTCAGAACAGGGATCTATCCAATGCTCTTCTTCAGCAGATTATCAGACGGTGTCAAATTTTAGGACACTCCATAAAAGACTTGCGCTATTATCCTATTCTGCGTTCTCTTAACAAAAATGCTGACAATGAAGCCAACAAAGCTTGTGCCAGGCCATTGGGCTACCTTGTCTGCAATGGCATGGAATCTTTTCAATATTTACCATGATGATGACTCTTTATATCACCGATCAGATCCTCAGCATACCTGATATGATGGTTTGGTCAAAGATCGGTCTTATCCTCCTTGTGACTAAGATCCGCATAGGGATCTCGCATCCTCTTGAAATTATTATTTTCTCACCTCTCGTAAGTAGATTGGTCGTCCTTCCCCCCGACCATCACTCCGCTGCTCCTCTGAATCGTCCCCTCGATTCTCTCTATCCCTTCTTGGTTCTCCCCTCATGCTCTGTGATCTCCCTTCCGATTTCTATATATGCCCCTACTCTTATCCCTTTCCACATCCCTTCACTTCCCTGCTTCACATTTCTACTTTCTCGGTCTGCTTACTTGCTTTTGAGCTCCTTGCGGCCCCTCCTTCCTTTGTCTGAGGCTACTCACCTCTTTCTAGAACTGGATCAGATAGTGACCCTGTCTCCTAGCAGCATCTCCTGTTCGTGCATTCAAGAGCAACATTACAAGCCCTTTTTTGGTTTGCTCTTCTTTATCAAGTCTCCCACTGCTCTCTAAAGTCTCTGGAGCTTATAGTGAACCTGATTTTTAGCAGCAACCCTTGCCCACTCTATCAAAAGTAGCACTTCAAGCCTGTCCTTTACTCTCAAGTACAACACCCACCTATGGCGAGAAGTGAAGATTGCCTTCACTGTGCTGATCTCCAAGCAGAGCTAGAATAGTTAAGAGCCCAACAGAGGATTTTGGACAGCAAGATGGATAGTCAGCGGGCGATCATGGAGGCAAAGATTGAAAGCCAAAGCAGGCTTATACAAGAAAAATACGAAGCTGACATAAATCTATTCATGCACAGGATTTCATCATTACATGAGAAATTCAGACAACTCTCCAACAGATGTGTTCATGCTGAGGAATCCATAGAGATACCGAAATACACGATGGAAAAGAAAAATACTTTACCAACAAGCTCTTCAAGTGTCAAGCAAGGCGATGAAGAGGATAAGCCTGAACGTTCGACAATGAGGCAAATGAGTCATATAAATATATATTGAAAATGTTTTGTAAATGTTGTTTCCTAGTGTTTCAATTTGTAAGGATTTATTCCTGTTTAACTTTTACCTCAAAGCCTAGAAGGAAGGAGCAAGGAGGAATTTGTAACTGTAACTCGTACTCCCCTTGCATCTCATGGAAACTCACTATGTATCTAAGGGAACATCCTTCTCCACTTTTTTTGAAATATAATATAGCAACTAATGACGTTAAAAAAAATACTAGTTGTATAAGTTTTGTAAAATTATATATTATTTATTTGAATTATATTTTTAAATATATAAATAAATTATTTTGTAAAATTTTAAAGCAATAAATAATAAATATATTTTTCAAAGTTTAAATTTTATCATTTTTAATTGACTTTTTTGAGGAAACATTGAATTTCATGACTTTGATTATCAATTAACTTTTCTAAATTTATAATTTTATAATTTTTATAATTTTTAATTAAATTTTATGAAGAATCATTGAATTTCATAACTTTGATTACCAACTAACTTGAGTGATTTGAGACATTTTTATATTTTTTTATAGTAACTTTCTATTAAAACAAAATAATTTCTCAAACAAAAATATAAAATACATAAAATAATATAATTTTTATTATTAATTAATTTTTAATGAATAAAATACAGTTATATTTTATTTAATAAGAAATATTTTCCACAAATATTAAAAAATACTACTAATATTATCCTAAAATGTTTTATATCAATTGAATATTTATATATAAATATTGAAATATTTTATTTAATTTGATTTATATATAAATATTAAAATATTTTATTTTAAATCAAATTAATATTGAAATATTTTATTTAAAATCAAAATTAAAATAACTTATTTTATTTTATTGTAATCGAATTGATATGAGCGCGTAATAGGAATTACATATGCCCATTCTACTAAGTTGTTAAACAAGCCTTAATCTAACTTGTTAATAACCTATACATGCAATATATGAAATGCAGAAATGAAATTCACATTTAAAACAAGACCGGCTGCGAAGCAGCGAGTCCCTGCGAATGCAAAAAATAGCAAAAACTCTTGCAGAAACGAAAGCAAAAAATAGCAAAAACTCTTGCAGAAACGAAGGGAACGGTTCAGCTTCATCTGCCATCTCCAGCAACTTCTTGAGCAATGATACCAACGGACATCTCCAGCAGCAACTTCTTGAGCAATGATACCCGCTGCTGCTACCAAAGAATCAGTGAGAGTGGATTTTCCTGCGACACAAAAAAGCACCAAGCTCATAGTCAGACATTTTGAAAAATAAAATGATACCAAAGAATCAGTGAGTCTGCAGATACAGTGAATTTTCAGGTGCTCAATACAGATCCTATTAACGTTATATATTGAAAGTAATGACTGTGAGGGCTCTAAATCTTCATTAGGTCTGCAAGAATGTTTAGCTAGTTGTTTCTGTACATTATACGACTTTTAGAAAGGATCCAGTGTCTATGCTTTATTTACTATTTTAAAATTTGTATTATTAATGTATACAGGAAAACCCCGGGACTAGTTTTACAGCGTAGTTTATGTTCTAGGCGAGTCTGGATTGAGAGCAATTCATGCAAAAAAAGATGGTAGTCCTGTCTGTTATATTACAGGCATCACCGATTTTGGGGACTGTACAGTCTGTTGTTGTGATTACCAAGCTACTTAATGCGCCACCGCCACCGCCACCCTCTGTCGCATGATCAGAAATCTTGTCACTCCGTTAATTCATTGTTCCACTGCACTGGATATCTGGGAGTCAAGCGCCTTGTATCGGTAGTAATCCTCGGTACTACTAAATTCAGAAGTTTGTTTAGAAGGGATATGGGGCCTCTGTAAGTCAACCGCTACTTCCAATAATAGCAAGGCAGCACCCTGCCCAGATACTCATCCAAAGCCCAACACCTTAGCTTTCTCAAAATCCCACACGCTGACGGTGCCCCGCGTGACTGAAGAAGTGAGACTGGGCCAACACGTCACCGTCGCTGTTTTTAGAGACCATTGAGATAGTTTTGAGGCGTAGACGATTTGGTTCAATGTTTACGTGAGATTTGGTTTTATAGTGTTATTGATTTGTGATTTAATTTTAAAACGATTAAGTGAGATTTGGTTTTATAGTATTCATGATTTTTTATTCAATTTTAAATAAAATCATTAAAATTTAACCTTCATCATTTTCGTGATTCAATTTTGAATAAAACTAATATTTGTTGAAATCTAATTTCAACGCAGACCAAGAAAAACCGTGAACCAAGCCAGAAACCGTTCACCGGATTTTCTCGGAGCTATTTGCCGACGAAGGAATAATCCGGGAAGGAGCTCCGAGAAAATATGGAGCTGACGCGTGGTTGACCCCTGACGTAACGCAACGTAAGAATCTCGGAGGTTAACTTTCAGCACTTGTTGGTCTTCCGATATTGTTCTCCACCGTTGGATTTGCTCCCGTGTTCTCCGCCGTTGATCACCTGGAGCTGCATACGAACCCACATCAATTCAATGTTTTGCGTGGAGTAAAAGGTTTATGGTTGACCGCCGTAGGTAAAAGAATTTAATGATTGGTACAAGATTTTGGTGAGGCTCTTTTAATATGAGCATGGGCATGTTATAATATATGTTTTTATATATATTTATATACGGCATGTATTAAATAGGAAATCGTATGTAATAAGTTTAATGTTTTTTGTATTGACTTTTAAAAAATGTTATGTATTGCACACGGGAGGTAAAAAAAATGTATGGGTATTCACAGCAGTGAAAAATGTTGATGGTGCGGTAAAAGAAGAAGAGAACCAGAGGATGTATGCACAGCAGTGCACGAATACATTCTGTAATGTTTTGTGAAGTTTTTTTTTAAGTAGCGAAAACCATGTGTGGTTTTGCACGAAGTAAGTTTTTGTAAGCCTGTGTAAGTTTTGCTTTTACAGCAGTATGTAAAATTGTTTTACACCAGTAAATGTGAATGGAGGTTTTACAGCAGTAAATGTTAATGGGAATTTTTCCAGCAGTGTAAATTCTCATATGGAGACACAGTGAATGTTATTTTTTGTTTTAATGAATAGAAATATTTTATGGTGAAATCCTCTGTTCCTCAGTGAAATTTTTTTTAAGTCTTCTGTGTGCACAAAAGATCCTGGAGCAAAAGAAACAGAGCATTGCCTCTGTGTGTTTGAATATTTGGTTTTGGTATTTTCCCCATTAAAAATACCCAACAGTGGTATCAAAGCAGGCTTAGGCTCTTTGAAGGAGACAAAGAAGCTGAAGGGAGAAGGTTGTTGCTGCAGCAAAACTTCTCAGGCAGACAGAAGACTCAGACAACAAAGGATTCAGGTATTCTTCATAGCTATCTTGTTTGTTATTGAAGAGACAGTCAGTGTTTTAAATACACAGTCAAGGAATGGCTAGCACAAGCACTGGTATGGGTTTGTTTAACACTCAGCTCCCACAGTTTAATGGGAAGAACTATGACTACTGGTCAATAACTATGACAGCCCTGCTTGCTTCCCAAGATTTATGGGAAATAGTTGAGGAAGGTTTTGAAGAACCAGCAGATGAAACTGAGTTCAATGCACTAACTCAGGGAGAGAAGGATCTGCTGAATAACAATAGGAAGAAGGACTCAAAAGCCCGTGTGTTGTTGTATCTAGCAGTAGACCAGAGTATGTTTCCAAGGTTAGCAGCAGCTAAGACAGCCAATGAAGCATGGCAAACCCTTAAGACAGCCTATCAAGGCATGGAGAGAGTGAAGACAGCAAAGCTACAATTGCTGAGAAAGGATTTTGAGAACTTGAACATGAAGGAGTCAGATAACATTGACTCATTCTTCACTCATGTGATTGGTGTAATCACACAAATGAGAACTCATGGAGAAACCATTGAAGACAGAAGAATTGTGGAGAAAATATTGAGGGTCTTACCCTCAAGGTTTGATGCCATAGTCACCACCATTGAAGAGACAAAGGATCTCTCAAGCTATTCAGTTGATGAGCTGCATGCATCACTGATAACACATGAGCAGAGGTTGAGTAGGAATGAAAACTCATCTCTTGAGCAAGCCTTCAAGACCCAGATGTCCTTTGGAAGAGGCAGAGGTCAAGGCAGAGGAAACAAAAGAGGAAGGGGCAGAAGCCAGAATAGAGGTGGAAGGAACAACTCATCAAATGCACAAGGAAGAGGCAACAATCCAAATCAGAACCAAGGCCAAGGCAGCAGCCAACAAGGAGGACAACATCATGCTCAAGGACAAAGGTATGATAAATCCAATGTTCAATGCTATTATTGCAAAAAGTATGGACATTATGCTAGTGATTGCAGAAAGAAACAACATGATATGAACAGCAGACAAAATGCAAATGTTACAAGAGAAAACAACAGTCAAGAAAATGTCCTGTTAGCTTGTAACATGGCTGAAACACATAGTGAGGACATATGGTTTTTAGACTCAGGTTGCGGCAACCATATGACCGGAAACATAGCCTTCTTTTCTGCCCTAGATAAAAATGTGAAATCAGAAGTCACACTAGGAACTGATAGTAAAGTGTCTGTTATGGGAAAAGGAGAAATAAAAATACTTTCAAAGCAAGGAGAAAGGAAAACCATAGCAGATGTCTACTATGTCCCCGGAATGAGATGTAATCTCTTGAGTATTGGACAGCTTGTCCATAAGGGGTACAATGTTTTCTTTAAGAATGATGTATGCACCATCATGGATATACCACCCAGCAAAAGATGCATTGCTGAAGTGAGGATGACAAGGAACAGGATGTTCCCTCTCCGGATCAGGGCAGACATGAAAAACAAAAGGGAAATGGCAGCAGTCACCCAAGAGGCCTTCCAAAGCGTGCCAAAGGATGAGAACTGGTTATGGCACTTGAGATTTGGGCATCTCAATTTTGGAGGTCTAAATTTGTTGAGCAGAAAAGGAATGGTAAAGGGATTACCATTGATAGAGAAACCGGACAGCCTATGTGAAGGCTGCATTTTGGGAAAACAACATAGAGAAAGTTTTCCATCAGGGAAGAGTATAAGGGCAAAGACACCCTTAGAGATTATCCACTCAGATTTGTGTGGACCAATGCAAGCTCCATCATTAGCTGGCAGCCTATATTTCTTGACATTCATTGATGATTTTACAAGAAAGACTTGGATATATTTCCTCAAGAACAAAAGTGAAGTCTTTGAGAAATTCCAAAATTTCAAAGCACTTGTGGAGAACCAAAGTGGGCTGCACATAAAAGTATTGAGAACTGATAGAGGAGGTGAGTATATCTCAAATGAATTCCTAAAGTTTTGTAGAGAAAATGGAATACATAAACAGTTCACAACTCGGTACACTCCGCAGCAAAATGGAGTTGCTGAAAGGAAAAACAGGACCATCATGGATATGGCAAGGAGCATGTTGAAGGCAAAGCATTTGCCAAATGAGTATTGGGCTGAAGCTGTACATTGTGCAGTTTATATATTGAACAGGTGTCCTACAAAGGCAGTCATGAACAAAGTGCCAGAAGAGGCATGGAGTGGGAGAAAGCAAGGAGTCACCCACATGAGAGTTTTTGGATGTGTGGCTTATGCACACATTCCAGATCAGCTAAGGAGAAAGTTGGACAGCAAAGGGGAGAAATGCATCTTCATTGGATACAGTGATGAATCCAAAGCCTACAGGCTGTACATTCCATCTACCAAGAAGTTCTTTGTCAGCAGGGATGTTCAATTCATAGAAGAGGAAGCTTGGGATGGAAGCATAGAGAAAACAGTCAATGTCAAGAACTGTTTGTCTCATGATGAAGATGAAGAGGAGGTGGCTGAAATGAATCCCCAAACAGCAGCACCAACACAAGGACAGCAAGGGACACCATTGAGGATCAATGAGAGTACTTCTCCAAGCACACCACAAGGAGGAAATTCAAGTGCATCTTCAAGCACTTGCACACCAAGTGAACGAGGTAAGAAGTTTAGAAATCTAAGTGAAATTTATGAAGAAGGAATGAATTCCTTATTTGCCTTGTATTGTCATGTTGATGATCCTATTCATTTTGAAGAAGCTATTAAAGATAAGAAATGGATAGAAGCTATGGATGAGGAGATGAATGCCATAGAGAGAAACAAAACATGGGATTTGGTTGAGTTACCAAAAGGCAAAGAAGTCATTGGTGTGAAATGGGTCTATAAGACCAAGAGCAATGCTGAAGGCAAGATAGAAAGGCACAAGGCAAGGCTGGTTGTCAAAGGGTACAAGCAGCAGTATGGGAGAGATTATGAGGAGACTTTCGCCCCGGTTGCAAGAATGGAAACCGTGAGAGCAGTGCTGTCCATAGCAGCACAAAACAAATGGAAAGTCTACCAAATGGATGTGAAATCAGCATTCCTAAATGGAGTGTTAATGGAAGAGGTCTATGTGGAACAGCCTCTCGGATATGAGAAGAAAGGTGAAGAGCACAAAGTGTGCAAATTGAAGAAAGCTCTTTATGGGCTGAAGCAAGCGCCAAGAGCATGGTACAGCCGGATAGATTCATATCTATTAGATAATGAATTTGACAAGTGTGAAGGAGAACCCACAGTCTACATCAAGGAAAAGGATGGTAAGATTTTAATTGTTGTTTTGTATGTTGATGATGTGATTTTCACAGGTAATGATGATCAGCTCATTAAAAATTTTAAATCAGTCATGAAGGATGAATTTGAAATGACTGACATGGGTTTCTTGAGATACTTCTTAGGCATAGAAGTAGATCAAAATGAAAAAGGAATTTTTATATCTCAAGCAAGATATGTAAATCAAGTTTTGGACAGATTTAACATGCAAGAATGCAAGGCAGCCATCACTCCCACAGTAATGGGATTAAAACTCGGCAGAGAGGACAGCAGCAAGGATTTTGATCCTAGCTTGTATAAAAGTATTGTGGGCAGCCTTATGTATTTAACAGCAACTAGGCCTGATTTAATGTATGCAGTTAGTTTAATTTCCAGGTTCATGGAGAGGCCGAAGGAGGCACATTGGCAGGCAGCAAAGAGAATTTTGAGGTATGTCAAAGGTACCAAAATGTTTGGAATTTTATATCATGCCTCAGAACATTCAGATTTGGTTGGATACACAGACAGCGATTGGGCTGGAAGTGTAGATGATCGGAAGAGCACTTCCGGTTATGTTTTTAATATGGGTTCAGGAGCCATTTCATGGGCTTCTAAGAAGCAGTCCATTGTAGCATTGTCTACAGCAGAGGCTGAATATGTGGCAGCTACAGCAGCAGCATGTCAAGCAGTGTGGATGAGAAGAATGTTGAGAAGCTTAGGCCAAGAGCAGGCAAAAGCGACAGTGATTTTTTGTGACAATAGCTCAGCTATTGCTTTGTCAAAGAATTCAGTGTTTCATAAGAGAACGAAACACATTGATACAAGGTTTCACTACATCAGAGAATTGGTGAACAATGGAGAAATTGTCTTGGAACATTGCAGGACTCAAGAACAGGTTGCGGACATCTTGACAAAGCCGCTGGATCAGAAGAGCTTTGAATTTTTGAGAAAGTGTCTGGGTATGACTGAATGCCCAGCTGTTGAAATTAAAGGGGAGTGTTGAAATCTAATTTCAACGCAGACCAAGAAAAACCGTGAACCAAGCCAGAAACCGTTCACCGGATTTTCTCGGAGCTATTTGCCGACGAAGGAATAATCCGGGAAGGAGCTCCGAGAAAATATGGAGCTAACGCGTGGTTGACCCCTGACGTAACGCAACGTAAGAATCTCGGAGGTTAACTTTCAGCACTTGTTGGTCTTTCGATATTGTTCTCCACCGTTGGATTTGCTCCCGTGTTCTCCGCCATTGATCACCTGGAGCTGCATACGAACCCACATCAATTCAATGTTTTGCGTGGAGTAAAAGGTTTATGGTTGACCGCCGTAGGTAAAAGAATTTAATGATTGGTACAAGATTTTGGTGAGGCTCTTTTAATATGAGCATGGGCATGTTATAATATATGTTTTTATATATATTTATATACGGCATGTATTAAATAGGAAATCGTATGTAATAAGTTTAATGTTTTTTTTGTATTGACTTTTAAAAAATGTTATGTATTGCACACGGGATGTAAAAAAAATGTATGGGCATTCACAGCAGTAAAAATGTTGATGGTGCGGTAAAAGAAGAAGAGAACCAGAGGATGTATGCACAGCAGTGCACGAATACATTCTGTAATGTTTTGTGAAGTTTTTTTTTAAGTAGCGAAAACCATGTGTGGTTTTGCACGAAGTAAGTTTTTGTAAGCCTGTGTAAGTTTTGCTTTTACAGCAGTATGTAAAATTGTTTTACACCAGTAAATGTGAATGGAGGTTTTACAGCAGTAAATGTTAATGGGAATTTTTCCAGCAGTGTAAATTCTCATATGGAGACACAGTGAATGTTTTTTTTTGTTTTAATGAATAGAAATATTTTATGGTGAAATCCTCTGTTCCTCAGTGAAATTTTTTTTAAGTCTTCTGTGTGCACAAAAGATCCTGGAGCAAAAGAAACAGAGCATTGCCTCTGTGTGTTTGAATATTTGGTTTTGGTATTTTCCCCATTAAAAATACCCAACAATATTGAACAAAACTATATATACTATTTTATTGGGAAGGGAAGAGTCTACTGCACAATTTGTTGTGATTACCACGCTCCTTCACGCGCCACCACCACCGTTTTCAGAGATCTTGTCACGCATCGGAAATCTTAAATTGTTCTGGAAGTTAAGCGCCTTGCATCTCTACTAATCACACCCTACCTAATTTCATCTGTCAAAATCGAATTGTAAGGCCACGTGTGATCTCTGAGAATTACAGTCGACCACGTCTCTTTTTAATCTGTCATTTTCGATAACGCTGGATCGAACCGGTGACTTCCCATAGTCAAAGCAGGTGGAGGGCATCGCAGATTTAGCTGTGCAACTGAAAATTAAAGCGGGTGGAGGATATGGCAGATTTAGCTATGCAAAAGGAAACTAAGCTCTAATCAGTGGAACGCCTGGAGCGTGGATGACAGGTGGCAAAGAAGATACCTCATAAAAGTACCACAACCCTCAAAGCACGTTTAAGAAATCACCTTCAACAAATGTCATATATGGCTTGACACTTAGTCAATATGCATTCAAATGCCCATGCAGGCTGGCAGCAATGCATATGCTCTCTGTGCTACCTTTGCTTCTGTCTCCGTCTCTGTAACCTTCTGTAACCTTGAAAAGAGAATTCAGTGCTGGTTTTCGTTCTTGGTTTTTCTGTGTTTCAGAAGGTATATTATTTTCTTTGTTTTCTTTGTTACAGAATCTCGCCCAGAAAACCCTAGCGCAACAGGAATATCTATGCAAGGCGTCGGCGTTGCCGAATCGGACACAGTAGTAACCAACGTGCAGAGGCGTTGTTTGTTCCAGAACTTTATGCATAATTTATATCGCTTGAATATTTAGATTTTGTGAAATGAACAGGAATATATAAGTTTGTGTTTACTTGTTGCAGCAAACAGCTGAGATACAGGAGGAAGGAAGGATACTGTTGGCGGACGGCAACGGCGTAATGAGCAGCTTCTGTGTGAATGAAAAACTTGAGCAGCTTCTGTGTGAATGAAAAACTTGCATATTGTAAGCACGGATTTGGTCATCAAGGTATGATTCATGAAAGCATGTATTGAATTGGGCTATTGAAATTGAAAACTTGAATCAATGTAGGATACGGCATACCGCATGTATCCTTCAATCACTTCAGCATGATTGATTTAGTATCACGATCCTCTGATTGCTTGCTTCTTATTGCATTAATGAAAAGTGGAAATTTGTGTGAATAGATTTTATTAAACTCGGTCATCCACCTAATATAGGGAAACCTGATGAGTCTTTTAATTTCCTATTGCAGATATGGCCTAATTTGGTCTGCTTGAAGTTGCGTCATACTAAAAAGTCCTTAAAAATAAAAATAAACTCAAATTGAAAATGTTGCCTACGTAATTCACTGGACTTTTGTTGACCTTTAGAGAGCCTAAAAGAAACTCTTATAATGCATCTGTTTCTGCAAAGCAGGACTTTTGTGACTCGTGATTCTATGATATGGGAGATGACAAGCATACTGGGAGTCAATCTCCAAGTTCTGTTGTAGATACAATAAGAAAGCGCAGGAGGCCAGTGAGTTATTTTAAATTGTACCGAGATATAGTATCTTAGAGTCATCTAAGCCAGTGTTTGATATTGATACAATATTCTGTATCTAAATCATTCACAGTTATAATATAACTTTCCTCCTTAAAATGACCTAGGTTGCCAACAATGAGTTTGAAGTAGACTCTCAATTGATATCAGATAAAGAAAAAAGCGATGATGACAACACAGCAGAGCAGGGGGATTGTGGTGGAGACAGTGAACAGTTTCAGACAGCAACAGAAGAAGATAGACATAACGAAGATGATAATGCAAAAGACGGTCAGGGAGAAGAAATTGTTGCATCTGAGGCCATGGAAGCAAATATACAGCAAATTCGAGAGAAGATGGAGCGCTTTACTCAGCAGGTTTGTTATCGTAATGTCAGCTCTTAAACTTTGGTTTCGGAATTTCAAACACAATGAAAGTAGTATCCATATTTCACTATCCTAATACTACAAGTAGATCTATATAGCCAACCCAAATATAAATGTCTTTTGCAGTCAGAAAAATGTCTCCAAGTCTATCCCGGATAATGAAATTACCGTGCAAGAAAATGGGATTGGTGATGAGCTGAGCATTGAACAAATTTTTGCCAACAAGGAGGTGCCTGGATGGCGGCAGCAAATCACATTCCGGGGACTGATTGTGAACCTGATGATTAGTATCCTGCTCGCTCCAGATCTACCAGCAGGTTTAGGAGCGTACCAAAGAAAGGACTTCCAGTTGGGATAACGTCAGGACTGCAAACAGACCACACTAGGTTTAGGAGCGTACCAAAGAAAGGACTTCCAGTTGGGATAACGTCAGGACTGCAAACAGACCACACTAGGTTCTGATTTGGAAAAGGGCATACAGCATAGAAGCTAATGAATATACAGCATAGAAGCTAATGAATATAAAGCAAAGCACAGCTGCGCTGCATCATCCACCTGTAACACATGCAAAGACACTTGTAATTACCTGCGATTGCTAATGAACTTATGATATGTTGCTTGTAACTACCTGCCAATCTCAGACATTTAACGTTTCAAACTAATGTTAACATTAAAACAAAACCGTTTACGGTTAGCCAAAATGCAGCAGGCGTAAAACTAATATAAGCCATGGTCGGGCCTCTTCCGCCTCGGGAAGAGGCCAAATAAGATGGCAAAAGTTAAGTTTGAAATAAAACTTTGGTTATCCGGCACAGCGCGTTAATCGAGCGTTTGAAAACTTTGTAATAAGCAGCGTATAACACAGTGATAAAACGTGAAACTAATGCTATCTCGCACCGGATCGATTACAATAGTCCCTGCCGAATGCCAGATGGCAGGGACTAATAATGAAATCTAATTATCACAATGTTTAAAAGATATCAATATTTTAACTAAACACGGAGATGAGAAAAAGGAGGTGACAGCGAAGAGAAGCTAGTGCTGACGTTTGCAAATTCTTTGGTGATTAAATTATTTTAAATTTTATTCACTTCGCCGACTAAAGTAGCTTGATTTTAAGCATACAGTAATTTCATAAGTTTGCTATATCTACAACAAACGGAGGAACCGAAAGGTCTCTGAGAAACGAAGAAGAGAAAGGTGTTTTAAATAACTTGAGGTTGGCCGATTATCGGATTTATTAGTGTTGTTTGAGGATAAAGGCGCGTGGCTATCCCGATCCGATCTAAAGCCCAAGGATTGCCTCAAAGGAGAACAACATGGGGGTTGCTCAAGATACGAAGTTGAAAGTAGCTCAAGCTAGATTGCCAACTTTATCCAGAAAAAGCAGTGTTAAAATGCCAGTGGGTTCGAAATCTGAAAGTCCATTCACAGAGAACAGTTTCACGATGCGGGTGGATTCCAAATGTGAAAGTCCATCCACAACGAGCAATGTTAAATTGCCTGTGGGTCCGAAATCGGAATGTTCATCCACACAGATCAGTGTTAAATCTGAATGTTCATACACACAACCCAGTGTTAAATCTGAAAGTTCATTCACACAGCGCAGTGTTAAATCTGAAAGTTCAATTACACAGAGCAGTTAAAATGCCGATAGGTCCCAAATTTCAGAGTGCATCCACAAGGAGCAGTATTAAAATGCCGGTGGATCCGATATGTGAAAGTTCATCCATAAAGAGCGGCGTTAAAATGCCATTGGGTCCAAAATTTGAAGTGCATAGTGGAAGATCCGGTGAATTCTACGAACCCTAATTGAAAGACTTCTAGGAATACTGTTTCCAGAACAAAACAAGAGATGCTGCAGGAAGGGTTTTGTCCAAAATCCCTCAACCGCCCAAGCCAAAGGAAGAATTTAATTCATGCTATCCAATTTTACCAGTTGACTCAGTTAACGCCGTGGATGATGATGAGCCAGACTTGGATCTTTTCGAAGGTCAGCGCTATGACCCAGCATTGGCAGAGTTGAATTTGCAGCCTCGGGAACAGTTACCTGAAAGAAAAAATGTTACTTTCTCAGCGGTTACTTAGGAGAAACCAGAAATTGTGTCTCCCATTGATGGATCCAGGTACAACCCCATTCAAGAGGCGGTACTTGTTCTTCATCCATCTGATGCCACTAGAGATATGTCATGTAAAAATTTGGGTGTGAAATGGGAGAAAAGTCCGACAGATGACAAATGTTTCACTCCTTCAATGGATAGTATTGGCTCAAATAGTATATTGCCCAGTACCACTGCTTCTGTAAGTCTAAATGACTGTTTAAGAAGCTACGTAGTTGAGAAGGTCAGTTTTCTGCAACTGCAAAATGAAGACAAGGATAAAAGCTCACCGTATTCTTTTGTTTTGAAACAAAATTTGAATGGGAACAAAATTTGAATGGGACTGAGGCGGAGCTTGGAGAGTTCAACTGAATGTTGAGATTTTCTGTTTGGAATAAGATAGGAAAAATCTCAGCTGATGACAACAATAGAATATCAGTTCTAGATTAGCTCGAGGCTGTTGGGAGATGATTAATGCCTCCTATATTTGATGTGAGTGAGTTAATGAGGTTGTTAGATTCTCTATGCTATATAACAGGTAACCATTAGGATGTTTGCTATGAGGGTGAGAGTTTTGTGAAGATTTCTTTGATGTAATCTCTTGTTTTGATTAATAAATTGCCGATGCCTATGTTGTGTGGACGTAGCCGAGATTGGTTGGGTGAATCACGTTAAAAGCTGTGTCTTATGTGGTTGATTAAGTGTGCTGTGTATTTGTTTTTAAATCTAGCTGTGCATCTGATCTCCAACAAGTGGTATCAGAGCGTGTTGGAGGCGTCGAAGTGAGCTGCGTATATCCACATCAGCACTGTTTGGCTACGATATCGTGGAGGTGGAGCGTATATTCGCTGCGATGTTGTTAATCTGTTGGGAAGACAATATTATATAACATATATTTGCTGAGCAGAGGTTCGAAGTAGCGGCATATTGCTGCCTGAAGGTGCTGCGTGGAGGGCGCTACTCTAAGTAGAAATCGATCGTTGCCTGTTCATTGCTGGTGCGTGTTAATAGCTGTGTGTTGTTGCGCTGGAGCTCGTGCTGGAGGTATTGCACTGCTGGAGGTGTAAAACATTTTGCGTGGAGGTATGAATTTTTTATTTTTTAAAAACTGTTCACACATTGGACCTGCGCTGAGTTAAATAAGATTTTTCATGTTTGTATTCAACGATTTTGTCTCATATTAAGAGAAAATTGGTGCGTTGAAGAAATTGAAGAATTTACTCTTGAGACATATGGTTGTATGATAAAGTAGAGGACTCCGTTTCACACAAATAAAAATCAAAGGAAATTACGGAAGAGGTAATTTTAATGCCATTAAACACAAAGAGGAGTACGTAATTTTTTTTTATGCCATTAAACAAAAAGAGGAGTTATAAGGGTTATGTAACATAGTTTTTCAAAAATTACAAGGCTTTAAAAGTGTAAGGGGGGCTTTAATATTTTTTTTGTATTATTTAAAGGCAAAGACAGAAAGGCATAGGCAGATGGTTTTGTAATTGCTGGTATTTGAAAGTTGTTTTTTTTTTGGATTATTGTTTTTTGATTGATACAAATGGCGAAAAATCAAACTGCCCGATTTGAAATTGAGAAATTTAATGGCAAGAATAATTTTGAGATCTGGAAGGTGAAAATGTACGATTTGCTTGTCCAACATGGTGTGGCAAAGGCGTTGTTGGGCAAGTCCAAACACCCTTACAACATCACAGATAATGAGTGGGCCGAGATGGATGAAAGAGCGATAAGTGCTATTCGACTGTGTCTAGCTGATGATGTCCTGTTTAATATCGTGTCGGAGACAACAGCTGCTGGTTTGTGGATGAAACTGGAGAAACTATACATGACCAAATCCTTAACCAATAGGATTCTCATGAAGTGACAGTTGTACAGTTTGCAAATGAAGGAAGGTACATTGATTGCTGATCATTTAAATGCTTTTAATACTCTTCTTGTGCAATTACAAAGTATAGAAGTAAAAATTCAATCCGAGGATAAAGCTATTACTTTATTGTGCTCGTTTCCCGAACCATGGGATCATTTTGTTACTTCTATAAGTCTTAGTTCATCAAAAACTATTGAGTTTGATGATGTAGTTGCATCCTTATTATCGGAAGAAACAAGGAGAAGGTCGCATTCTGAAACCTCTACATCAGAAGCTATGATGGTTAGAGGTCGTTCTAAAGAAAGACACTCCAGGAGGCTGAGCGACTCACGTTCAAAGTCGAAAGGGAAGAAGAGTAAGCTAAAGTGTTGGTTTTGTGGCAAATCACGGCATTTAAAGAAGGACTGTTGGAAGCGACAGCAACAAACTTCAAAAGCAAATTCTTCGACAGAGAAGAAGGAGGCAAATACAACAGATACAGGTTTGACATCTCTTTCAGGTATGAGTGATGAAGTATTATCAGTTAATGTGTCAAATCATGGTCAACATTGGTTGTTAGATTCTGATGCATCAAACCACATGTGTATCCATAAAGAATGGTTTAAAACATATAAATCAATTGATGATGGTGTTGTGTACATGGGTAATGATGTAACATGTAATATTGTGGGAATTGGGAGCATACAACTGCAAATGTTTGATGGGACAACAAAAATATTAACTGATGTGAGGCATGCACCAGATTTAAGGAAAAAATTGATTTCATTAGGAGCACTTGATTCAAATGGATATAAAACTGTAATTCAAGGTGGAGTAATGAAAATTTACAAAGGCATCTTACTAGTTATGAAAGCTAAGAAAGTAGGAAATCTATTTCAGTTAGAAGGAGGTATAAGGTCAGATTTTGTGTCTACTGTGTCTGAACATGACAGTAGTTCCATTCACTTATGGCATCAAAGATTGGGGCATATGAGTGAAAGAGGATTAAAAATTTTGGCTGATCGCAAGTTACTTCCAAATCTAAAGTCTGGAAAGTTAGATTTCTGTAAGCATTGTCTGTTTGGAAAACAAAGTAAACAAAAGTTTAAAGCAGGCAAACATACTAGTAAAGGCATACTTGATTATATCCATTCAGATGTGTGGGGTCCAGCTCCTACAACTTCATATGGTGGTTCGTCTTATTTTGTATCATTCATTGATGACTTTTCTAGGAAGGTTTGGGTCTACATGTTGAAAAGAAAGTCTGATGTTTTTTCAGTTTTCAAGCAGTTTAGAGCATTGGTAGAAAACAGCACTGGTAGAACAATAAAATGTTTAAGAACTAACAATGGTGGTGACTTTACTTCGAAGGAGTTTGACAGCTATTGCAAGGATGCAGGGATCGAGAGGCATAAGACCACGGTTTACACTCCTCAGCAAAATGGAGTTGCTGAACGCATCAACAGAACTCTTCTAGAGAGAGCAAGGAGTATGCTGAGTAACGCCGGGTTGCCGAAGGAGTTGTGGACGGAAGCGGTGGCAACAGCTTGTCATGTGATAAACCGATCTCCATCGATGGCCATAGACTGCAAGATTCTGCAAGAGGTATGGAAAGGACACCCTTGTGACTATTCTAAACTCAGAGTGTTTGGTTGTGATGCATATGCTCTAGTGCCTAAACATCAGCGAACTAAGTTAGATCCAAAGTCTAAAAGGTATATCTTTGTTGGGTATGGTGTTGGAACAAAGGGATATAGATTGTGGGATCCTACTACCCGCAAAATCATCATCAACAGAGATGTAAAGTTTAGTGAATCCTCTTTTGTACAGTTAGATGTAGATTGTAGATTGAAACAGGATGATGTATCTGACTTTCAGCACATTCAGTTTGATAGCATTTCTAACGATAGTCATGATGACCATAGTTCAGATACTAGTCATGAACAGGTTTCAGAATCAGAACATGAACAGGGTTCAAGTTTAGATCATGAACAGGTCTTAGATACTGATCGGCAAGAAGTTCCTACAAAGGGTAGTCAGCCAATCGCGGAAGCGCCAGAAACATCCTTAAGGAGGTCGAAAAGAATCAAACGGCCACTGAGAAGGTATGATGATTATGTCACTTCTGTTGCATTTACTACTAATGACAATGAACCTCTGTGCTATCAGGAAGCAATAGAAGGTTCGAAAAGTGACAAGTGGAAAGCAGCCATGAAGGACGAAATGATGGCCTTGAGTAAGAACAGCACATGGGATCTGGTTGAGCTTCCAAAAGGTAGGAAAACTGTAGGGTGTAAATGGGTCTTGAAGCTGAAACGAGGTGTGAATGATACGGAAGGCAGGTACAAAGCACGACTGGTTGCAAAAGGGTTTTCTCAGAAAGCCGGTATTGATTTTCATGAGATTTTTTCACCAGTGGTTAAAATTGTTTCAATTAGAATTGTGTTAGCATTAGTGGCTTTGCTTGATTTAGAGTTGCAGCAGTTAGATGTTAAGACTGCATTTCTACATGGTGACTTAGATGAGGAAATATATATGGAACAACCGGAAGGGTTTGTTCAGCATTGCAATGAGAAATTTGTCTGCAGGCTCAAGAAGTCATTATATGGCCTGAAGCAGTCGCCTCGGCAGTGGTATAAGAAGTTTGATTCTTTCATGTTGCGTCAGAAATATGTTAGAAGTGAATATGATCATTGTGTTTATTTTAAACAGTTGAATAATGGCATATTCATTATCTTGGTATTGTATGTTGACGATATGCTTTTAGCAAGCAAAAGCATAAAAGAAATCAACAGGTTGAAGGCTCAGATGGCAAGGACATTTGATATGAAAGATCTAGGAGCAGCAAGACAGATTTTGGGCATGGAGATTTTCAGAGACAGGAGCAATGGTAAGCTATGGCTATCACAACAAAAGTATATTGAGAAAATACTTTTGAGGTTTGGTATGAATAATATGAAGCCTGTTTCAGTCCCTTTAGCTTCCCATTTTAAGCTTTCTTCGAGTTTATGTCCTAATACAGATGAAGAAAAGGATTATATGTCTCGAATTCCATATGCCAATGTAGTAGGGTGTTTAATGTATGCGATGGTTTGTACTCGACCAGATATTTCACATGCAGTTGGGGTTGTCAGCAGGTACATGGCCAATCCGGGTAAAGAACACTGGTCAGCAGTGAAATGGTTGCTTCGGTATTTGAGAGGCACAAGTAGTTATTGTATTTCTTAAAATAAGAGTAGTGAATTTGTTTGTGGATAAGTTGATTCCGATTTTGCAGGTGATTTGGATAAGAGAAGGTCAACTTCAGGGTACGTCTTTACTCTTGCAGGTGGAGCTATAAGCTGGATGTCAAAGCTACAAAATATTGTTGCTTTATCCACTACTGAAGCAGAATACATTGCTGCTTCGCATGCTTGCAAAGAGGCGGTTTGGTTGAAAGGTTTGCTTGGTGAGTTTGGTAGGTTACAGGACAACATCAAGTTACTTTGTGATAGTCAAAGTGCAATACATTTGGCTAAGAATCCGGCCTATCATAGTAAATCAAAGCATATTCCAATTAAGTACCATTTTGTAAGACAGGTTATCACTGAAAGGGGAGTCTATCTTGAAAAGGTGCATACAAAGGAGAACTGTGCAAACATGTTCACGAAACTAGTTTTGTTGGAGAAGCTACGCTGGTGTTTGGCTTCTCTTCGCTTGCAGAAAAGATAAAATAATAATAACAGGGCATCAGGCGAATTGTTGTCAAGGTGGAGATTGTTGAGATTTTCTGTTTGGAATAAGATAGGAAAAATCTCAGCTGATGACAACAATAGAAATTCAGTTCCTAGATTAGCTCCAGGTTGTTGGGAGATGATTAATGCCTCCTATATTTGATGTGAGTGAGTTAATGAGGTTGTTATATTCTCTATGCTATATAACAGGCAACCATTCGGATGTTTGCTATGAGGGTGAGAGTTTTGTGAGGATTTCTTTGATGTAATCTCCTGTTTTGATTAATAAATTGCCGATGCCTATGTTGTGTGGACGTAGCCCAGATTGGTTGGGTGAACCACGTTAAAAGTTGTGTCTTATGTGGTTGATTAAGTCTGCTGTGTATTTGTTTTTAAATCTAGCTGTGCATCTGATCTCCAACACCGAAATGGATTAAGTTTTCATGATTTTTTGAGTGAAGCCAATAAAGTTGGTGACCATCTCCTTTCTTTCTCAGCTGAGTCAGTAGTATTGCATTGTAAATCTTGTAGGTACCGTCCTGACAAACTTTCTCCTACATGTCTAGACCCCGACGATGAAACCAGCTTCCATTCCACAATGGAAAAATCTCTGATGCAGTTGGAGGATGAAATGGGCTATCTGATGTTGAAGGAGTTAGAGGATAAGCTCGAAAACAATGAGAAACATGATCCTTTGTACTCGCCTTTTAATCACAAATTATATTGGGCTATTGAAGGATGCTGCAGAAATTAGGGTTTCCTTCTCGAAGCTAAATGTAAATTCAATAGTACCCGAAGGGAGTACAAATGGTGGAACAGAGGGCTTTGTACAAAAGAGAATATGGTGAATTTCTATTTATTTTTAATTTATATGAAACTGTAAATACGTACGCAGACCAAAGAAATAATGGGAAGGGGTAATCCTGATAAGCATCGATCATTATATATTTATATGTAATGTAATTCTTATATTTAAGTGACATAAATATATACTTATATCTCATGTACCTTTTTATATTTAAATGAGTACGATTCTACATGATGGTCCTCTCTCGATCATTTGTACTAAATTATACAATGATATGGATAGCAGTGAGCACATTGCATTTTTTACCTTATATTATTAAATTACACTGTTATATAATATTTTCAATCATATAAT
This sequence comes from Pinus tabuliformis, assembly GCA_031772625.1. Taxonomy (NCBI): domain Eukaryota; kingdom Viridiplantae; phylum Streptophyta; class Pinopsida; order Pinales; family Pinaceae; genus Pinus; species Pinus tabuliformis. Next base: position 1,035,167,766 of record CM062805.1, read on the forward strand.
TATATTCATATAGTATAATTTATTATTTGAAATATAGATCATAAAATTATATATATATATATATATATATATATATATATATATATATATATATATATATATATATATATATATATATATATATATATATATATATATATATATATATATATATATCTATATATATATATATATATATCTAATAAATTTATTGAGTTAAATATTAGAGAATATAAAATTATATTATTAAATTAAGTATATTGAAGTGATTGACATAAAATGTTGGTTTCATTTTGATTAGTGTAAACAATAAAGACATTTGGTTAGTGTAGTAGTTAGTTTTCTAATTTGTAGATACAGACATTCTCATTCTCAAGTTCCTAATAAATATTTAAGTACTTTAAGCAGATAGTTCACAATTTTTTTTCCTTTTGATAATAACTCAGAGTGGAACTTGTTCTTTACCTCTAATGTGTCCCACACAAATTGTATGTAGATATTCAAGGACAATTTTGTATGTTGTCATGTAGTTCTCCAAATTGTTAAAGTTATTAAAACCCTATGAGATTTTCTCATATTCCAATGCACTAGGTTGAAGAAATATCACATACTTGAACTTCATGGTGATATTAAAGAAAAACAGAAAAAATATTAAAGAAAATAAATAAGTAATATGGTTTCAATTATAGTTAATAATTTTATACAAAATTACAATTATTATTAGTGGCCAATTTTAGAGTAATATTAGATAATACTATGTATGATTATAATTATTATAAAGCAATATTCAATGATATTGTGCATAATTATAAGTATTTTCGTTTTTATAAATTTAAAATGACAAAGTTTGGAATGAAATTAGGAGTTGTATATAAAATTGTTTAATTTGAGTTATGTAAAATATTATGAATGCCTTGGCTTAAATTTCAAATATGTTTTAATAATAATGTAAATATGTTATGTTTGATAATGTTTCAATAATATTATTTCAAAAAATTAAATGCTTTCATTTAAAGTTGAAATATATTTTGTTAACAATGCTACAAAGTTGCATTGGGTAATTGAAACAATATATTTTGTTAACAATTTTAAGTGATGTTTCAATTAGATCCTCTTTATCCTTGTTGTATATGATTTTACAAGTTTTAATAAATGTATAAGTTCTTAGAAAATGAAATATGTTTTGTTAACAATGTTAGAAAGTTTCTTTGGGCAATGTTTCAATTAGATCCTCTTTATCAAGGTTGTATATGCTTTCAAAAGTTTTAAGAAATTTATATGTTTCCAAAAGAGTTAGAATGATGATATGGAATAGTATAATACCAAGAGGAAGAAATTTTTTTTTATTATATATTTAGCATTAAAAATATATATATTTTCTAATTAATAGATTAAATGGCTTTTTCTAGATTCTTTTATCAATTTTGCTCATAATTTGTGAGACATTTTTAAGAATTATACGCTTAAGTTGTTTAATGTGCAATGTTTGAGTGCCTATTTTGTTTTTTCATAGTGTTGAACTTATTTACCACTTTAAAATAAGAAATCACAATTTTTCTCAAAGTTGTTTACCATTCCAACAACAAAAAAAGAATTAAGATAAACCCTCTTAAAAAAACGAGTCTTCAACTAACACTCTCTGCAACTTGTAATGATGATCTATAAAATGAATCACCACCATTGTTCTTGGTTCTTTGGTCTCAAATATAATTAGGTGTATCTTGAGAAGGAATGTTGTTTTAGCCATTTTATAGTCTAGAAAACCAAAATACATGCATAGAGAAAAAAATGAAAGAAAAGGTGTTAGTAGATTTACATGAAAAAATGAACTAAAAAGGTGTCACCAACAGAACTTTGAGCTATTGAATTTCATGACCTAAATAATTAAGTAAATACAGAGAAAGCAAGACAGTTAGTTATCTCCTGAAGTGAGGAGGTTATGATAGACAATCATATTGATGAACTTGTTGAGAAAATATCTTACCTTTAGGAGCCTCTCTTCTCCCAAATAGCAAAAAAATTACCTAGGGAGAGACCTTTCCTGGTCTCAATATTGTTGGCCTTTAAATGAGCTTTACATTTTAACCTTATGTGATTCATGTATTTGAATGCTTCTAGTCAAACTGCCCTTGTTCTTTTATTCACCTGGCATTCTTTTGGGCATTTTTGTGTAACTATAGAATAAATGAGAAAAAGATTATGTTCCATAGTTTATTCAAATAAGTTAAGAATGTATGTATTTGTTTGTTGGATCAAAAATTGGTGCTAAGAGTCTATGTATTTGTTTTTTGGCTCAAAAATCAGTTTCACAACTGTAGAATTTACACAAATATTACAATTGATTGAAGAATTTTTCTCCTTTATACAATATTTCATTGTAGGATAAATATAAAACCAAAGTAGATGCAATTTTCCTTAGATGAAATTTCAATGCATGATGCATTATGCTAGGGGGAAGGGGATTAATTGATGTAAGAGGGAGTAAAAAGATTTGAACATGGGTGTTGCTGAAGGAATTGTAGAAAAAATCATATAGATTTACAAGGATTGCACCTATGTTATACGATATTGTTGATTTGTACAGGTTTTGACCATAATAATTGTATTTTCAAGTCAGTGGGAACATGTATTTACAATATTGTTAATGAAATAAAAAATAAAGGTGCTTTATTGAGCAAGAAAATCTCATCACTTTTGAGTAAAGTGAAGTTGACTGATACAGAGAAAAGGAGAAAATGAATAACCATTATTAAATGTCTAATGCAATTCCCCATAAAAAGCAACTCCCAATTGAAACGTTTAGCAAGCAAGAGGAAGAATAACCATTAAGCCAGTTAAAAATGCTTCTTAAAAGTGCAACAATTGATATAGTACTAAGGAGTAGTGATTTTGATAATTACACAAATTTTTTTACACAAAATAGTGCAAGACACAAAACAATCCAAGAAAGAAACGTTGGTGCAAGTTCTTGAAGAGCCCTATAAGAAGGATAATTCTATAGATATTTAGGATGAATTTCTTATGTTGGTATTGGATAGTTCAACTTGCATGGTTTTTGGAAAGCATGGGCATATAATCTAATCAACCCTCATTCTATATGTAACTCATGGTTTCTCTAAACATGGAAAAATATACGAAGAAAATAACTCATCAATATTGTGCATGAATTAGTATGCTAGATGGTGGTGTCTAGAAAGAGTGAGATCCCTATGGGTACTGCATAGAACGAAGAGGGTATTGATATTCTCTACAGTTTTTTTTTCAAGCTCTAGGCATACAAAGGTGTTCTTTTGACAACTTGTAATAAGAAACGAAAAATTCCTATATAGAATTGTGAATGTGATAAAATTTCAGTGATTATGGCAAGGAATTCTAATTATGCACCCTTCGTTAATCCGTGATAAATGCATTTTACCTTATTCCACAAGCACTTATTCACTATTGGTGTTATGTCTAGTTTCAATGGGGAGTCATGATGTTGATAGAGTGAATCGTCTTAGCAAAATACGTTTGGATATGGATATCAATTGGCACTTGTTGGATTCCAGTAGTATATGTATAACATGTTAGAAAACAAGTGTCTCACTTCCATGAAGAGAATATGGATGCCTAAGAGGAGGGAAGGGTGATTTTGGTTAGTCTGGAGTAAAATCATATGTTATATTCATTTAGAATAGAAAGGTAGCTACAATAGGCACCTAGTGTTGTAAAGTATTTATTCATTTTAGTAAAATAATGGGTGACACAGATATTGTTATGCATATTTTTTATCTCAAATAAATGTTGTTATGATCTATAACTATTCAATGACCCTTAGTTTTTATTTATACGTCAAGCATATTTCTGTATACAAGCTTCTGTGATCCATAATGAATTAAACACTTGTTGTTTCGAAATGCATAGCGCAAAAATTCTCTCATGTGATTTCTACCAAAATACTTTGTTTAATTCAGCATATTATCAAAAAAATTGAGATATACCTATAGTAGAAGAATATAGATTACTACAAATATCTAATTTTCATTAGTAAAAATGTTTGTATATTTTTCTCACTACAACTAATTGAGAAAAATAAGTTGAAAAAACTCAATGGACATGATAAGGTTCCGACTTTGTCTCTGAATGTCAATTTGAGCACATGAGAGGAATAAGTAGTTGTGCCTTCAAAAAGAAAAAATATAATCAAGATAAATCCTATGAAAAAACTAGTCTTGAGCTAACACTCTCTACAATGAGGATCTAAAATATGAGTCACCACCATGGTCCGTAGTGCTCAATTATAATTATGTGGATCCTAAGTAGAAATGTTTATTTCACCATTTACAGTCTAGCACACCGAAAGACATCCATAGATACAAAAAATGAACAAAAAAGGTGTGAGGAGATTTACATGAAAAAGTGAATGAAAAAGGCGTCATCACCAAAAGGCTAAGCTATTGAATTTTAGGACCTCACAAACAAAATAAATAGAGAGAACTCACAAGGTTGTGCTCGAGGATCATTTTGATGAACTTAGTGAGAAAATTTCTTGCCTAACATGCCAAATATAAACTCTTTGGGCCTCTCTTCTCCCAAATTGCACAAAGTTAGAGAGAGAGAGACCTTTCCTTGTCCCAATATGTGTTGGTATTTAAATGACCCTCCAATTTTAACATTTGCGATTGACGTATTTGCGCACATTATTTTATTCACCTACCATTAATGCATTGTAGGTAGGACCTAACAAATGAAATAAATAGAGAGAAAGGAAGAAGAAAGTCGATTACATTCACTACAAGAAAGGTTGGTCCCAGTTCTTGAATAGCCCTATAATAAGGATAAAATTATAGATTTTTAGGATGAAATTCTTTTTTTTGTGTTCAATAGATCAACTTGCATGGTGTTTGGAAAACACATCAGGGCTCCTACAACTTCATTTGTCAAAGTATTTGATGAAGTCGCTCAGGCATGGGATTCTAATCTAATCAACCCTCCTTCTACATGTAACCCATGAATTGTCTGAACATGGTGAACTCTAGAGAGAAAAGAACTCATTAATATAGGTCATGAATTCCTATTCTAGATGGTGGTCATGTCTAGAAAGAGTGAGCTTGCTAGGAGTAGTACAGAGATTGAAGTAGGTATTGATATTCTCTATAATTGTTTTTCAAGATCCTAGCACAGAAATTTGTTCTTCTTTTGAAAACTTGTAACAAGAAATGAAAAAGTCCTCATATACGCAATTTTGAATGTGATAAAATTTGAGTGATTATGGTAAGGAATTCTAATTCTGCTCCCCATGGTTGATTAGTGATAAGTGCATTTTTCATTATGCTACAATCTCTGCTTTGGGAAGTGTTGGATTAGAGTAGTATATATATAACATTTTAAAAAACAGATATGAGTTGGGACATGCTCGATTAGAGTAGTATATATATAACATTTTAAAAAAGAAGTTTCTAGATTCCATGAAGAGAGTATGGACTTCTAATTGGCATGAAACTTTCTTTCGGCTAATGTGGAGTAAGTTAAAGTATCATACTCATTAAATATAGAAAATTATTTACAATAGGCACATAGTGTTGTAGCTTTTTTATCCATTTTTGTCAAAGAATGGGGGATACAAAAATTATTATACATATTTATCTCATATAAATGTTGTTATGATATATAACTATTCACTGATCTGAGCCTTTTTTGATACATTCAGCATATTCTAAAAATATTTGAGACATACCTATAGTGAGAAGAACAAAAATTAATGCAATTATCTAATTCTCATTTGTAAAAATGTTTGCCTATTTTTCTCAATATTCCCAATGTTACTTTCCAACTAATTGAATAAATTAGTCTCACAAAAGTCAATGAAAATGATAAGGTTCTGAGGCTTCAAATATTGCCTAGGAATGATAATTCCTACATGTGAGAAACATGGGTTTAGTCTTGAATTGTAAACTTTACCTCACATAAATGAAGACTTATTTCATCACAAAAAGCCTTACTATGTATAATAGTGTAATTTATGCTATATTAAGAGTGCATTATAATTTATTGGCACATAAGTGTTTATATTTGTTGGACAATGGGGACCCAATATAACAGAGCTCTCAAATTAAGAATATAAATCTCAAAGCCAAAGATTCATGAAGGAGGCTTACCAGTGAGCACATCCTCACATTATTTTGATGAACTTGTTGAGAAATTTACACTTTGGTCCAAAAATAGAAAAAAAGCAGTGTCACTAAAATAATTCACATGATAAGATGTACATGAGAGGAGAATGGTGTGAAACAAGATCTCTTCAACATTCACTGCATATGATCGGATGTTTTACCCTTTTCAAATTACATGTGACTACACACCACACGAACTTGCCTGACCACAATGGCAACTTCCTTGACCACAAATGTTGCATATTCTTCTGGACTGTAAGAAACATACATATCATATCAAGAAGACTTGGTACCTTCATAATCAATACCAAGCCCTTCTATAATGTCAATGATCTTCATATTGGCACCCAATTTAACCAACTCACAGTATATATACATGGGTTCACTCACACCATCATTAAGAACTTCAACCCATGGGATCTCAGATGTAATATGGAAATGAAGAAGCTTGAAACAATCCAACATCCCCAATTTATGCAATTTTAGAAAGATGCCTATTATTTCCAAATTCGTCAGCCCAAATTCGCCCTTCTCACCAAAATGGCCACCATGTTTGGTCCTCTTTTGGTGGAGTGAATCCTCACACCATCATTAAGAACTTCAACCCATGGGATCTCAGGCCCAATATGGAAATGAAGAAGCTGGAGAAAATCCATCATCCTCAATTTCTGCAATTTCGAAAAGATTCCTACTATTTCCAAATTTGTCAGCCCAAATTTGCCCTTGTCCCCAGCTTTGGCACCAAAATGACAACCATGTTTGGTCCTCTTTTGGTGGAGTGAATCCTATTAATAGAATATAGATTCTAGTAGTATGTGTATAACATGTTAAAAAGCAAGTGCATGGATTCCATGAAATAATATGGATTTCTAAGAGGCATGAACCTTGATTTTGGATGATGTGGTGTAAGTTGAGGCCTCAAATAGAAAATTAGCTACAATAGTACCTAGATGGTTACTTTAATGAACTTCCAGCCGACTGTAACAAACTTCCAACAACGAACTTCCAGTGTAACCAACTTCCAACCTACTGTTCTCCACTGCCTATAATGATCTAATGACAATTTTTTTTTAATTGTCTAATAAATTGGATCAATGGTGTGAGAGAAGACACAATGACACAAAGGGGAGTTCTTCATGGAGGAAAATTCCTTACTACCTAATAAAATTGGAATATAAAATTATTTTATTGAATTAAATATATTAAATTTACTAAAGGAAAATGTTGATTTAGTCTTTACTTCAAGATGAAGTAATTAAGATAAAATTTAGATTAATGTCTAATTAATTGGTGGTGAAAGCATAAGGCCTTAAACTTAGGTTATGTAAAAATATAAAATTGTCTTCAAATGGTTTCATAATCACACTACTGCACCAAGGGCACTTTTAAGACATTTTTTTAAGACAAAAGAAATCTTTTGTCTTAAAAAATCACTTTATATTTTAGTTATTTTACATTAAAATTTAATATCAATTGAATTGTCTTAAATATAAATTTTGAGACAAAAACAGTATGAGACAAAAATATTTTAAGACAAAACTTTATATTTAAGGCAAAAATAGTTTAAGACAAGATAATTTAAGACAAAGGCAGTTTAAGTCACAAATATTTTAAGAAAAAACTTTAAATTTAAGACAAAAGTAGTTTGAGACAAAAATATTTAAGACAAAACATTATATTAAAGACAAAAATAGTTTAAATATTTTGAGACAAAGCTTTATATTTAAGACAAAATTTGTTTGAGACAAACATTTAAAGACAAAATTTTATATTTAAGACAAAAACAATTTGAGACAAAAATACTTTAAGAGAAAACTTTACATTTAAGATAATGGCCACTTTAGATGAAAGCTATTTAATACAATTGACAATTAAGACATGAACATATCAATTTAAGGCAATATTATCTAGCAATTACAAAATTGACTCTCAGAGTGCGCCCTAAGTTCACCAGCTTGCAGGGAACTACGTCTTTCTTACGCCTATAACAAGGTTGTTATTTTACTTACCATTCACGTTATATTATATAAGGACAATGATTTGTTGGGCTCCTTGTTTTGTGGGGGTAGTCGACTAAGAAGAACACGACAACTTTTACTAACAAGATGTCTCAGACATCAATTCCTCTTCTATCCATTTCATATTTGATGATACGAATAGAGACAACTTTTTTATCATTGCATTCGACACTTCTACATGGAGGGGGATTTAAAGACAATGTTTTAAGAGAAAATAAATATTTTTTCTTCAAAGTTGCAATACGAGGTGCTAGTAGAAAAAGGTAAAGGTAAAGGATTAGGGGTATTTTTACTATCATTCACCAAGTGGTTGGTTTACAATGGTTGTGAAGTGATATTAAACAAAGGAAAAGTGTTCCTGAGACACATAGCTACGAGACAAGTGAGGTAGATCTGGGTTCATGTGAAGAACCTGTATAAGATAGATGTTGAAGATTGTGCCGCATTAAGCAGTAAGGCTGAGAAAGTGCAAGTAACGATGTCGATGAACTTTAGCATAGAATACTTGGTCATTTGCATCATGGTACCTCGAATATTATACAAAAAATAACCACTGGCCTCCTTAAAGGAGCACTTAAGCAGTAGGATGTATGCAAAGGATGTACATTGTGGAAGTACATAAAATCCACATTCCATGATCAGGACAACAAAGTACATGCAGTCCTAGAAAGGATCCACTATGATGTTTATGGACCTTTCTCGATAATCTACATTGTTAGACACAAATATTTTGTCATTTTTATTGATGACTTGTCAAGGAAGTGTTGGATATTCTTCATGTGGAATAAAGATGAGACATTCTCCAAGTTCGTAGAACTCAAGGCACTAGTTGAAAAAGAAGCTTGCAAGAAGGTGAAGTCTCAATTGTAGTGGCTACAACAACCTCAAAAAAAATTCCCTACACTTAAATTTCGGAGCCTAATATGGATATTGTGATCGATCGTTCCTTAGTCACTTATTTGTAAGTTGATCACAATCCCAATCTCCCCTTTCCAATCTTAAGAGTCATTCATGATTTTATTTTTACATGGAATCTATCATCTTTGGGCATGTGGGTTATCGCTTGTCATGCAAAGGGAGGTTTGTTTTGATTCAAGGGGAAATATTTATGAGAATGGTTTGTCCTCACCACATAGACATGTTTCACACTCATTTCACACAATCTATCATCATCGCAAAGTCTATCATCAGAGCCACACTTGCCGTAAGATGCCACAAATGTTGTTGCATTAAGCAAAGTATGTGTTATAGGTTCTGGATGGTCTATGTTGTATCACCAAGTTTTCAAGTGTGCGATTGTAGTCAAGTTTTATCATTGTTCACATCAGTTAGCCAAATTTCAGAGTATTCTTATCAACCTAGCCTCAACCAAATTTCCTGAACTGTGCACTTCACATATGTAACTGTCAAGATTTTCCCTTTCCTATTGGAACTGTGCAACACAAAAAAATCCCAACCTCCCTTAGCATTCAAAACTGTGGAGTGGTTTCCTCCAATGTCCTTCCTCAACCAGAACCCAATGTCTCCAGAAACTGTGTAGTTTTGTCCCTTGACTACCCAATCTGCCTTGCGTGCTGTAATTGCATAGATGTGTCCTCCCACAACGTCATCCAATAGAAATGCCTTTCATCCAGCTAAAACTCTGTAAATGTTTCCTCCCAGGGCCTCATCCCGTAACAATCACTGCACACTAAAAATACACAATTATGTCTCTCATGGGCCATGGAGAAAGATGACATGATATATGACTCTCAAGGAGCTGAGGATAAAAATAAGTAGACCAAGGAACCCAAGGTATGATAGAATATCGGGACCGCATGAAGACTCCATATGATGCATAACACTTTGGAGGCTAGGCATGGAAAACAAAGCACATCTTTTGAAATACACCTCTTATTGTAGCTTGAAAGTTTGCTTATCATTGTCATATCATTCTTTCTTCAATGAAATGCATGGTTGCAAGAACTGAAAGTCATTCCATTGTTTCCTACTCTTGTCTTGCTCCCTTTCACTTGTTTATTACATAGCTTAGAAGATGAAGAGAAATACCACTTGTTTTCTAAAGCTACAGTGGTTGTGATCAACATGATCTTATGACTAACCAGGCACGATGCAAGGCATCCTAAGTGGGATGAAATATTTTTGATGATATGTATATAGTTAGTACACTCCTTTGCATTAATCCTTACTTTGTATCTTGCATGTACCCTCACTACTTATCAAATTTGGCTACCTACTGCTAGTAGTCTCTTAGCTCTTTCCTGACAAAGCAGGGGTAGAAATTTCCTTCAACCTGATTTCCTCAAGCCTCTTCATAGAAAGTATAGAGCTAAGAGAAGGAGATGTGGAATATCACTATCAAACTCTTGAAAATACTTTTCATGTTTGAACCTATTCAAACGATTAAGTTGCCACTCAACAACATTGTCAATATTGGAAGACTTAAGAAAGATCACATCTCTAGATATTATAAACTTCTTATTCACTTCATCATAGAGATGGTATGCTTTGGAGGTATGAGTACCCAAAGAAGATACATTTGTGACTCCTTACACTGAGTTTTGTTATTTGTTGCTTAGTTATGAAGGCATAACAAGAGGAACCAAAAACCCTGAGATGCCTCACAGAAGGAATGTGGCCATACCACATTTCATAGGGAGTATTGTTTCTAATAGCAAGAGATGGACACCTATTCTTTATATACACAACACATAGAACCACATCAGCCCAAAACCTTATGAACTCAACATGTGAACTATGCCAAGTTCATAGTGAAAGTAATACATTCCAGTGAACTATGTGTAGAAAAATGTAGCAAGAAATTATCAATTTGATTTTTCCTTGATTAAATTGAAAAAATTAGAATTTCTACATCAACAGACAACTTGGTCATTCCCTTGTAGATATCCTTACTTTTTTTGCGACTTGGATACCCAACCAAGTCATTAGAAAAACAATGTTGTGGCCAACCCAAAGTATCCCTTTGTCTGAAACTTCTTTGTCTAGCCCCTTATTATAACCATATGATTGCCTCCTACAAGTCTTATTTTGACTATCTCCTAACACACTTTATTCTTGAGACACCTGGAATTCATTAACACTCCTTCGCACACCCTCTTATCCATTCATTTCCATGCATTTTGACAAAGTTCTCCCTTGCGAAGTTTTGGCACTCCCCAACAGTCCTGAAAATGCATTGACACTGTCTGGCATGTGTTAGCATGTGTTTTCATTCCTTGGCACACCCTGTCACTCCTTAATTATCATGCCCTCACAACTACCCTTACTTTTTTGGAACTTGGGAACCGAGCCAAGTCTTTCGTTAACTAAAACAACCTGACCAAGCTACGGTTACTACAACTAGTTTGTGCCTTGTTCACCTAGGAACTAAATATAACTCATCTCAGGCTACTCATGTCCAATTTCAACATATCTCACTTAATATGTTACAAGTTACCAAGTCAAGGCTCACATCCAACCGTGTCCATAAAACAACTAAGCAACATATTTTACATCTTGACAGGCCATAGCACCTGGCACATCTAACAATCCCTTTGAAACATAGTTTACATCCTCTTTACTTGGGTGTTCTTCTTTTGTAAATGTGACCCTTGACTATGCCATGAAAACCCTCAAAAACATTCTTAAATTATGGGAACCCATCTTCATTTGTGAAGCTAGCGAAATGTCACAATTTGTCAAAGATACCTGAAAATATTTGATTTGTGCCTTACAGAATGTGAAAGATGCCCTTAATAGAAAACACACATAAAAATTTATAGCCAAGTACCCCAAATGTGAGATGTTTCCAATTGTGCAATTACTATTACAATTATGTGAACTCAAGAACAAAACACATCTTAAAATACATGAATGTCTCTCAACATGTGAAAGAAAAAGTAACCCTTACCCTTATCTCCCTCCATTGGCAATTTGGGCCTTTTGTCACAAGGTACCTTCTCTTGTTTGGAAAGAGGACATAAACAAGCTTTTAGATGTTTCTAAATGGAGTACTCTTCACCTATTTTATTCTCCTTTATTCCACATGATACAAACGCCAATTTTCATATTCTTAATTATGGTTTTCATCTTTTATACATGTTACCTTTGACTATGCCATGAAATCCTCCAAAATATTCTTAAAGGATGGGAGGACCTCTTCATGCATGAAGTTAGTGGAATGTGACTAGTTATCCAAAATTCCTCTGAATATGTGATTTGTGCCTTGGGAAATGTTTAAGGTACCCTCAATGGAAAAACACACAAAGATTTGTAGCCAAGTGCCATAAATGTGAGATGTTGCCACTTGTGCAATTGTGCCTCCTTTTGATGCCCAAATTGTCACCCTAGTTGTGCAAGACTCACGAGTTGTCACTTGGAACAATGTGGCACATGTTAGCATATGTTTCATTTCTTGGTGTGCTTTGGCACTCATTAGAAAATCCTAGTAGTCCCCAACACCCAGCACACCTAGTACTCACTAACACTCTTTGTCAAACTCTTATTCATTCATTTCCATATATTTGAAACTAGTGCACCCTTGTGTTTCCTTAGCACTTGGACCTAACACTCACTAGCATGTGTTGGCCCCACACCTTGGTGCCTGGAACATTTTGGCGTGCCTTAGCACTTGGCATGTCTTTCCATGCCTAAAATTTCTTGGAACTTTCTAGCATGTGTTAGTACTTCCTAGAATTCCCTGGAACACCTTGGCACTCCGTAAATGTCATGCCCTCATATATAGCCTTACTTTTTTTGCGACTTGGGAACCCAACCAAGTTTGGCTTTTGTCCACACCTTATCGTAACTATAGGCTTGCCTCTTTCAACTCCTATTCTTAACTTCTCTTAACACACTTCATCCTTGGGACACCTAGAATTCGCTAATGCTCCTTAGCGCACACTTTGATTTGTTCATTTCCATGCATTTCGACCTAGTTACCCGTGTGATGCCCTGACACTCACCAACACTGCTCAACATGCATTGACATTGTCTGAAATATGTTAGCACACATTTTCATTCCTTTTCATGCCCTGGCACTCCTTAGCTATCATACCCTCACAACCACCCTTAATTTTTTTGAGACGTGGGAACCCAACCAAGTCATGCGTCGACTACAACAACTTGACCAAGTTATAGTTACTAGAGCTAGAATATGCCTTGTTCAGCTAAGAACTACCTATAACTCATCTTAGGCTACTCAAGCCCAATCTCAACTCATCCCACTTAAAAAGTTACAAATTCAAGGCTCACGTCCAACCATGGCCATGAAACAACTAAGCAACATAGTTTATGTCTTGACATGCCATAACACATGGCACGTCTAACAATCCCTTGGAATTATGTACCATGTGTTAGCATCCCATGCATTTCTTGGAATTCTTTGGCACTCCATAGCACACCCTCGCACTCCCTGACATGCCTTGGAACTCTAGCATGCCTTGGCACTACTTGGAATATAACCTTGTCACTCCCTCCTTAGTTTGGAACTTGCTGAAACTCCCTATCACACACTCTTATCTGTTCATTTCCATGCATTTTTAACTAGTTCTCCCTTGTGTTTTTGTGGTATTTCCTAACACTCCCTTGCACACATTGACACACTCTCGCACTTGGGACATCTTGGAATGTCACCTTGGCACTCTAGCATTCCTTGGCACTACCTAGCATACCTTTTCACTCCCTCCTTAGCACACCTAGAACTTGTTGACACTCCCTATCACACACTCTTATTCATTCATTTCCATCCATTTTAAACTAGTGCTCCCTTATGTTTCCCTGATACTCCATAACACTCCCTGGCATGCATTGACACACACTAGCACTTGGCATATCTTTACATGTTTCCCTGACCTTTAGCATGCCTTAACACTGCCTAACATACCTTGTCACTCCCTGCTTAGCTCAACATCAAGCTTGACCAAATCCACTACCTTTCATCCCTAGATTGATAAATAAAAATTAGTAGTTAATAGGATTATTATAGATGTCTTTAGAGTATAAAATTGTGAGCATCCATATACACGTGTTGGAAACCTCCATATTGTTAAAATAAATTCAACATAACTCTTCATATTTCTATTGGCCACAAGACTTTTCAGGTGTGCTTGGGGTCCCAATAATTGGAACAAATTGATGTAGCTATATTCATGATATAGAACATGAAGGTACCTCCTATACTTGGAATGAGATAAGTAAAACAACCAATTTTGAGGAATGTATCAAACAAATTCAACAATGAGTTCATGATATTTTGTAGGAAGTTGCCAACTCCAAGTACAATTAATACACAATCCATCGGGTTCCAAATAAGTTCCAGGTTGTTGACAAGTTATGGTTGGACTTGCATAAAGGGAAATTAAAAAAACTCATAAGAAGCACATACCACTTTGACACAAGACTTAGATTTTACCTCTAAAAATATATGCATCTTTTACTTCTTTCTGTTGTTGCATACCTCTAGGCAGGTTGGCATACAATTCCAAAATTTACTGGCAAAAAAATTAATTTTTGGGTTCAGTCAAAATGAAAGATTTTCTTTGATGTAAAGAATTGATTTAGCATTGGTCTAATAACCCATATGAGGAAGTATGTGATACCTTAGTATTGGATCTTATAAAACATGCCTTGGATGATAAGTCCTTGTGCAAGGTAGCATCAACTACATCTTCCTAGGAAGCATGGAAGACCTTAGCAACATACTATAATTGAATCATTATTTATTTTATAGAAAAACCACAGTGAATGTATATTAATTATGCTCAAATTGATAGGAGTTTTTCATGAATTGATAATTCACTATTTTGCACAAACTTTTACATGTAAATTGTTGTCCAGACTAAGTCCAAAAAGTGGTGTTCAATGTGACACATTTTGACTAGAGCATTGGGCATATGCTCCTTACACTATGAGGATGGGTGCTCTAGTTAAATCTCCTTGCTCTAGGAAAACTTAATACTACGAACATATATTAATATGTAAAGTAAAGTGAATTGTTTGGGAGATGTAATGACCCATTCCTTTGTCCTCAAACAATGACAAAATTTCTACAATTTCACAACATATAAAAAAAATGTTTATTTAAGAAAACAATATATTTGACACAACATATTAAAAGCTTATTAAAAATCTACTTATGAGTAATTTATATAACTTAGCCAAACAACAAGAAAAATAACTATTTATGGTGCCTCGGTTGCAGTGCTTGTTGGCATTATGTTTCTGGTATGGCTATATGTTACAGATGTTGTACTTGATGGCAACTCCCATGGCAAGGCTCTCAATTTGTTGAAAATTAAGAAGGACGCAGGAAAGAAGTTCAGAAGGTGCGTACCCGCAGGTACACCATGCAGGGACTGCGTCCAGATACGCAGGGTAGCCGTTCAGGAGGTGCGTCCCCCCAGTGCACACACTTCAAGGCAGAGAAAAGCACACATGGGGTTTCTTATGTTTTACTCTTGGTATTTAGCCAACGGTATTGGGTTATTATGGTGTCGGCTCGTGGTATTGATCCATGTTTTAAGGAAGAGCTTTCCTATATAAAGTAAAGGAGATCATTTGGCTTGAGCATGTTTTGGGTTGAATATCTTATGAGGGCTAGATCTGGTCTAGATCTAAACAAGGCGAATCTACTGATGGACCAAGATCTCTTCGGCGCATTTTCAGATCTGTAGAGCTGACTGTTTGGGTTACTTCTGAAGTCTTGAAATCATCTATGCCCGGAGGTACGCAGGTGCAGTAAGGGTTCAGGTGCGTCGGTACACAGGCGCAGAAGGGTTCAGGTGCGCCGGGACGCAGGCACAGAAGGGTTCAGGTGCGTCCGGGACGCAGTGAAGTAACAGGAGATCTGCGTGGGGACGCAGAGCGACTAAGGTTCAGGTGCATCCCTAGAGCAAAAGGACGCGGCGCGATAGCATTTCTGGGTGCGTCCCTGCAGCAAAGTACGCGGCGCGATAGTGTTTCTGGGTGCGTCCCTGCAGCAACAGGACGCAGTGCAGTTCAAGGAACAGTGCGTGGGCACGCAGTGCAGCAGAAGGATACCTGCGGGTGTACGCAGGAAAGCAGAAGGTGAATTGCGTTGCGACACAGGCCACAGAAGGGAAAACTGCGTCTCTGTCTTAAGATGTTTTGTTGATTGAATTTCTCTGTTGATAAGGTGTTCTGGGTTAGTTCTGTTATTGCTGATCTGATAACTGTAGTGGACTGTAACTGTTATATTCTTGATGATCATTTGATGCCTTATGAAAAGAAGTAGGGGGTTGTAGCTCCCTTCCAGGAGAGACTGGAAAACGAGAGAGAGTTGTAGCTCTCTGCAGGTTGCAGCCTGCGTACTGGTAAAGGACTGCACCAGTACAAAACCATTGTAAAAGGAGTTTCTAATTTGAAAGAAGATAGAGACATATTGCAGCAGGTGGTTTTCACCCACATTGGGTTTCCACCTTACATCTTGTGTTCTTTGGTGTGACTATCAGTTTTCTTTTGTTCATGCTCATTATTTTATGGTACTGACATGCAAAAATAATTCAAAGAACAAATAAAGAAGATTTATTAAAATAATTATATAATACTGATTCACCCCCCCTCTCAGTATTATTTCCAACAATTGGTATCAGAGCAGGTCCTTCAGAGAAGCTTGATCGCTTGAAGGTAGATCGTTCATCATGAGCAACTACGAGAGAGAAGCATCAATCAGGCCACCGGTTTTTGATGGGATAAACTTCAATTATTGGAAGGTAAGAGTTACTGCCTATCTTCAATCTCTTGGTATAGAAGTTTGGGACATCGTAGAGACAGGCTACGCTTTTCCTTCAGCTACTCCTACAGATGCAGCCGAGAAAAAGAAGTATGAAACAAATGTGAAAGCAGTCAGTACTCTATTAGGATGTATGTCTCAATCAGAATTCATGAAGGTAATGCACTATAAATCCGCAAAAGAAATATGGGACAAAATTGTCACGAGCTATGAAGGAGATGAACAGGTAAAACGTGCTAAACTTGAAACTCTTAGAATTCAGT
Source organism: Pinus tabuliformis (assembly GCA_031772625.1). Taxonomy (NCBI): domain Eukaryota; kingdom Viridiplantae; phylum Streptophyta; class Pinopsida; order Pinales; family Pinaceae; genus Pinus; species Pinus tabuliformis. Next base: position 1,035,184,930 of record CM062805.1, read on the forward strand.
ATGAGACTCTCAAAATGTATAATGATGAAAGTGTGGCTAACTATTTTCTTCGGGTAGATGAGGTTGTTAACTGTATGAAAAATTTGGGTGAAGAAATAAAAGAGGTTGTTGTGGTTGAAAAGGTTCTAAGATCATTGTCCCCTAAGTTTGAATCTAAAGTATCTGCAATAGAAGAAAAGGAAAATCTACGAATTCTTACTATGTCTCAGCTACATGGAATTCTAACCGCTTATGAAATGAGAAAGGGAGGTCCATCAGACAGAAGAGAAGCTGCTTTCAAGGCATCAGGCAAAGGAGATTATTATGAAGCGAGCCACGTCCCAGAAGAAGAGGAAGAAGAATCAAATTTTGTCAAAAATCTTCAAAGGGGTTCTGGAAGGTTCAGAGGTAAGTTACCTTTTAAATGCTTTGCTTGTGGAAGAGTAGGTCATTATGCTGCAAAATGTCCTTATAAGGATAAAGGAAAGGAACCTGCTAGATGGAACAAGAAACAGAATGAAAATAAGAAAAGCTACTACACTCATGAAGATAGTGATGGTCTATCAAACAGTGATGAAGATGAACAAGGTAATGAATATAAGTTGTTAATGGCATTTGAAGATGATGATTATATGGATGCTATAGATGTGGATAACCTTTATGATGAAATTACTAGACTCAAGAGATGTATAGAAGAAAAGAACATGATCATTGATACTCTACAATTTCAAATTGATGAAAAGGAAAAACATCTTGAAAAATTAGAAGGTGAAATTGTTGGTCTTAGAAAAGAGATTGAGAAAACAAAAGCTATTAATCTCAAGTTTGTCAAAGGATCTGAAACTTTGGATGAGATTATCAATGTGCAGCGGTCTCCTCTAAACAAGACAGGTCTGGGCTATAATGGAGAAACCTCTCAAGCATCCACCTCAAAAAGTTATCTTGATGCAGCAAGAAGAAATGAGCAAAAGCACAATGAAGATCATCAGGTAAAGCAGGGACAAATTACAAACATAAACTATCAAGGGCAATCCATCTTAAGGGTGAACAAAAGCTACAACCAACCACAGGTAAAATCTTCTCAATTTGGTTCAAGAATAGATGACAATAGAAATTACAATCAATTGGCTGGAAGATTCGATAACCGCATTAGTTTCTTCAATGGACAATGCTTTTCTTGCCATAAATTTGGTCACAAAGCAGCTCAATGTGTTGCATATAAAACGATCATGACTAGGGAAGCTCAAAAACAAAGAAGTATGACGAGGATTACAAAAAGGAACTATAACAACTTTTCGGTTCTTGAAAATGAAGTTGAATGTTCTATTTGCAATAACTTTGGTCATGAAGACTCTGAATGCAGGAGAAGGTTTCAGCAGAAAAAGGAACAAGCCTCAAGCACCAAAACATGGAGAATAAAGGAACCTCAAACAGAAAGATGTGGGATAGCATTTTATGCAGAGGGACAGGAAAATCTATGGTACATTGACAGTGGATGTTCGAAGCATATGACAGGTGATAAAGAAAAACTTGAGTCTTATTCTACTCTAGAAAAGGGAAAGAAAGTCTCTTTTGGAAATGATACTCCTGCAACTATAAAAGGAAAAGGCATTGCTGAGTTAAAAGAAAAGGTCAAGGCTGGAAATGTTTTGTATGTTGATGGATTGAAGCATAATCTTCTAAGTGTCAGCCAGATGTGTGATCAAAGAACCGAGGTTATATTCAGATCAAATGGATGTCTTGTTCGTGATCTTGATACAGGTAAAACAGTGATCAAAGGCAAAAGAACTCCAAATAATCTATACATATTTGAAGAAGGACAACAACAATGCTATCTGAGCAAGGATGATGAGCACTGGTTATGGCATCGAAGATTGGGACATCTAAGCTTTTCACAAATAAGGAAAGCATGCAAATATCAGGCAGTTCGTGATCTTCCAGATATCAAAATTCCTGACAACACCAGGAACTCCCGCAACCTTCTGGGGTGAAGCTGCACATGCTGCAGTTGTTATTCTCAACAAAACAAATGTCCTGGTAAACAACACTCAAACTCCTCATGAGCTCTCGAGTGGTAGGACTCCTTCGGTAAAGCACTTCAAAATCTTTGGGAGCAAATGCTATATCAAGAATACGGATGAGGAGCTTGGCAAACTTGAACCTAGAGCAGATGAAGGCATTCTTCTTGGTTACGCTCCACATAGCAAAGAATACAAATGCTACAATAAAAGACTTGGCAGAATTGTTGACAGCATTGATGTAGTGGTTGATGAAAAGGGATACATTCCTAGGCAAGTACATCATGAAGTCATCGAAGAAGATGAAGGCTACCCCCAACGACAGAATGATGAAGAAGAAGAACCTCAAGAAGAACCTCAAGAAGAAGAACAAGAGGAGCAAACAAGAATAGAAGAAAAGACTCCATCCAGATATGTTCAGAAGAATCATCCAGAATCTCAGATTATGGGGCAGAAAGAAGCAGGTGTACAAACAAGAAGAACAGTTGCAGAAGCTTCAAGCTATTTGGCATTACTCTCCTCTACTGAACCACAAAATGTGAAAGAGGCATGCAAAGATGAATGTTGGGTGAAAGCAATGGATGAAGAACTTGAGCAGATCGAAAAGAACAACACTTGGGAGCTGGTTCCTAGACCAAAAGATAAGAATGTTATCGGAACAAAATGGGTCTTCAAAAATAAATTGAATGAAAATGGAGAAGTAATTAGAAACAAAGGCAGACTTGTTTGTAAAGGGTATGCGCAGCAAGAAGGAATAGACTTTGAAGAAACCTTTGCTCCTGTTGCAAGACTTGAGGCCATCCGAATGTTCCTTGCTCTCTCAAGTTTTCAAAACTTCAAAGTATTTGAAATGGACGTGAAATCAACCTTTCTGAATGGAGACTTGGAAGAAGAAGTGTACATTGAACAGCCAGATGGGTTCATTCTTGGAAATGATCCAAATCTTGTATGCATATTGAAAAAGGCTCTCTATGGTCTCAAACAAGCTCCAAGGGCTTGGTACTACCGTTTGGACAAATATCTTCATCAACAAGGCTTTTCAAAAGGATCAGCAGATAGCAATCTTTATATAAAAGTTGAAAATGACAAATTGCTAATACTTGTTGTATATGTAGATGACATTATTTTTGGGAGCAATGAAGAAGCTATGAGTCAAAACTTTGCCTCGGTCATGCAGAAATAATTTGAAATGTCCTTGCTAGGAGAACTGACATATTTCCTTGGTTTGTAAATCCAACAAAAAGAAGGAGGAATCTTTTTATCTCAAACCAAGTATCTCAAACAGATTTTGAAGAAATATGGTATGGAAGATGCCAAACCAGTATGTACACCCATGGTCACAGGATGTAGCCTTAGTGCAAATGATGAATCTGCAGCAGTACATCAACCAACCTACAGATCTATGATTGGAAGTTTACTTTATTTGACAGGTACCCGACCGGACATCATGCATGCAGTTGGAATAGTTGGAAGATTTCAGGCAAATCTGAAGGAGACTCATCTTCAGGCAGTGAAGAGAATTTTCAAATATCTTCAAGGGACTCAACATTATGGCTTATGGTATCCTAGAGATACAGATCTTACACTTCATGCTTATACAGATGCAGATTGGGCCGGAAGCGTGGATGACAGGAAAAGCACAAGTGGTGGTGCGTTCTTTATGGGTTCCAGACTGGTATCTTGGTTCAACAAGAAACAAAGTTCAATTGCCTTGTCTACAGCTGAAGCGGAATATGTTGCTGCTGCATCTTGTTGCACCCAACTCCTTTGGATGATGCAGACTTTGCAGGATTTTCAAATCACTTGTACACCACCAATCCCCATCTTATGTGACAACACAAGTGCAATCAGCATCTCAAAGAATCCTGTTATGCATTCAAAAACCAAGCACATACCAATCAAGTACCATTTTCTCCGGGAACAAGTACTTGAACAGAAGGTCAAGTTGGAGTATGTTCCTTCTAAGGAACAAGTTGTTGATATTCTCACCAAACCATTGCCCAGGGACACTTTTGAATACCTCAGGCAAAAGTTGGGGGTTGTTGATGCATCATCTTATTGTTGAACCTTTTTTTGATTGATGGCACAGGTTCAGGGGGAGCATATAATGCATTGTTGGCATTATGGAGGATGGTCAGAAGGAGATCTTGGAAATAGCTGCAATATGTCTCTATCTCTTTCATTGTGGATTATGGTTCTTTGCTGCAGATCTGGTTCATTTTCAGGAGGAGCATGATCTTAGGGGGAACATACCCCTTTGCCCTTGATGTCAAAGGGGGAGAATGAAGCTGAAGTTTGTGAGGTTGCCATCAAGTCCAAAGGGGGAGATTGTTGGCATTATGTTTCTGGTATGGCTATATGTTACAGATGTTGTACTTGATGGCAACTCCCGTGGCAAGGCTCTCAATTTGTTGAAAATTAAGAAGGACGCAGGAAAGCAGTTCAGAAGGTGCGTACCCGCAGGTACACCATGCAGGGACTGCGTCCAGATACGCAGGGCAGCCGTTCCGGAGGTGCGTCCCCCCAGTGCACACATTTCAAGGCAGAGAAAAGCACACATGGGGTTTCTTATGTTTTACTCTTGGTATTTAGCCGACGGTATTGGGTTATTATGGTGTCGGCTCGTGGTATTGATCCATGTTTTAAGGAAGAGCTTTCCTATATAAAGTAAAGGAGATCATTTGGCTGGAGCATGTTTTGGGTTGAATATCTTATGAGGGCTAGATCTGGTCTAGATCTAAACAAGGAGAATCTACTGATGGACCAAGATCTCTTCGGCGCATGTTCAGATCTGTAGAGCTGACTGTCTGGGTTACTTCTGAAGTCTTGAAATCATCTATGCCCGGAGGTACGCAGGTGCAGTAAGGGTTTAGGTGCGTCGGTACGCAGGCGCAGAAGGGTTCAGGTGCACCGGGACGTAGGCGCAGAAGGGTTCAGGTGCGTCCGGGACGCAGTGAAGTAACAGGAGATCTGCATGGGGACGCGTCACGATAGCATTTCTGGGTGCGTCCTTGGAGCAAAGTACGCGGCGCGATAGTGTTTCTGGGTGCGTCCCTGCAGCAACAGGACGCAGTGCAGTTCAAGGAATAGTGTGTGGGCACGCAGTGCAGCAGAAGGATACCTGCGGGTGTACGCAGGAAAGCAGAAGGTGAATTGCGTTGCGACGCAGGCCACAGAAGGGAAAACTGCGTCTCTGTCTTAAGATGTTCTGTTGATTGAATTTCTCTGTTGATAAGGTGTTCTGGGTTAGTTCTGTTATTGCTGATCTGATAACTGTAGTGGACTGTAACTGTTATATTCTTGATGATCATTTGATGCTTTATGAAAAGGAGTAGGGGGCTGTAGCTCCCTTCCAGGAGAGACTGGAAAACGAGAGAGAGTTGTAGCTCTCTGCAGGTTGCAGCCTGCGTACTGGTAAAGGACTGCACCAGTACAAAACCATTGTAAAAGGAGTTTCTAATTTGAAAGAAGATAGAGACATATTGCAGCAGGTGGTTTTCACCCACATTGGGTTTCCACCTTACATCTTGTGTTCTTTGGTGTGACTATCAGTTTTCTTTTGTTCATGCTCATTATTTTATGGTACTGACATGCAAAAATAATTCAAAGAACAAATAAAGAAGATTTATTAAAAGAATTATATAATACTGATTCAGCCCCCCTCTTAGTATTATTTCCAAGAGTGCTCCCTCAAGGACCACCCAACTAAATATGCCACCCGACCAACTAGGAAAGTCTAGTTGAACTCACAACCTAGGAAACCTCCACAAGATCCCTAGCCCTCTAAGACCAAGTCTAAACCGCAACCATAGTGTGTCTGAGTTTCCCATGTCAACACCCCTCTAGTGTCCAACACCAAAATCCACCATTATTTGTGATAACCCAAAACCTCTCCAACCCACAAGTTCCCTAAAGACAAAAATCGTCTCCCTCCCCCTCGAAAGAATCACTTCCACAAAAGAAAACCATCCTACTTATCTCCCCCCTCATGAATGTTACCAACCCCCTCATTAATGTTACCAACCCTCTCATTCTGTTGATGACCCCTATCATCCCCCAACCGATTCCTCTATCCATAAATTAATTTGAGGAAGTCAAACTTGTCAAGTCAAAAAGAATAATAAAATAATAAAATAATTTCCATAACAATATTAATAAAACAATAATATTTACTTAAGGGTCAATCAAATCAAATGGTTTTGCGAGAATCCTAAATAATCTAGTATTAAATTAATCATAATAATTATAAAACATGAATTATTTATTAATAAGGATTAATGGTTAATCATTTACTTAACCACTAATCAAACTTAACTATCAATCATGTTTAAGACTAATTCAAGCTTAAGTATTAATCGATCTCAAGACCAATCATAGAATACTAATGTATCATGCAAGGTGTGGGTATGTAGCTAGAATACACATACCTTATATGTATACTACCCATCCCAGATCGATTTTAAATATGCTTCATCATAAAAAAATACCATAGACAAATACGATGGATCATGCAATACCATGGGTTTGTAAACCAACATGAGCAAACCCATCAAATGACCAACCTAGACATTTGATTTTATTTTTCTTTAATGTAATGTTACGTTGATGAGTCAACATAACATAACATTACATTTTACAACATTGCTGCTATATTAAACTATATAATACCTCTTGGCGTAATAATACTTATAAAAATTAATCATATGAATCAATCACTTAACAAGTAAATTAATAACCTAACATAAAATAATAAAATTAGAAAATAAACATTAAAAAAACAATAAAAACATTGAAAAAATTAACTTAAAAATCCATTAAAACTCTAAAATGACAAATTCTTAACACTAGCCCTAACTATTCTTTTATTATAAAACCAAGAAAATCAAGCTTAGCAAGTTAGTTATAGTTGCAGCTTGCAATTTTGATCCTAAACTTACTAATGATGGATGTGGACCATCCCATGACAAACCCTTGTTGAATTCTAGCCTTATCCAAGCAATGATTGAATTTATAATCATTGTTATGCATTATTTTTGCTTTGTGTGCATTAATGTCAAATCATTATGGCTTCTATGATTATGTGCCATGTGGTTTGTGTCATGTTTGTGGGGCTTGGTGGCCTTGATGTATGCCCAAGAAATTATTATAACTTGATGATTATGGACAAATATGATAGGATTATGGACAAATTTGATAAGTTATAGAGCTTTACCAACCTCTTTTTCACTTAGGGTGGCTAATAAATAATTCATTTTGAAAGATTTATGATTGTCTTAAAAATGTTGAGGTGATTGGTATAAAAATTTGTAAAGGAAAACAAATTCATAATTTAAAAAACAAACAAACTTTGAAAAAATAAATTAACATAAATTTACTTTTACAATTTTTCTTTTTAAAATATAAGAGAGATTTCTACTATTTTCGTGAATTTAATTATATACCATAAAGGTCTATGTAGGGTTAACAACAACTAGTGCTTTAAAGCCCAAGTCAAGTGGCCATATTTTCACACCACAATTTTAGCCATTCTTTTGTGGACATGTGTTCCATACTCTGTGAGATGCACAACAGTCGTTTTGATAGACACACGGTTTCCTGGGATATGAGTCAATATTGTGAGGGTGTGATAAGACCCTATTTTCATTTGTGCTTTCAGCTTTATCATATCATTCATTGAAAAGGGTAGCAATTCTATTTCTTCTTCGTTCTCTGCTTTGTGTGTGGCAGATGCTGGGGGAGTTTCATCTATTTCAACAGCCTCATAGGAAAGAGGGACATTAAGGCCATTCTCTTAGCCATCTCAGCCATCTCATATATCCCGCAGATTTGAAAATTGTTAATAGTGGTAAGGTAATATTATTTCCAATATTTTTGCAGCATTTGGAAACCCCAAGGGATTCCGAGTTTGTGAAGTAATGACTTTTTGATCTCCTGTATCCATGGCAAACATTATGTTGGTTATGTTTGTCTACAATGCTCAGAGTTTACCATGTTTTGGAGTGAAAGCAGAGTCATTTTGATGGGGTTTTAATTTTTTGTTCTTGTCATTTTTGAGGGAAAATATTTCAGGTTCTGTGTGCCTCAAATATTAACGAAAATGGTAATCCTTGGATACAGGGTTTGTGGAAAAGAAAGTTCTTCCCATTTTCAGAAAGTGTGGAAAGTTGTAGGATCGAAGGCACGAGGGTTTTCTCTGAAAGGTTCGTTGGTTGTCCACTCCCCTCTCTTAGGTTAACATGGAATTTGTATTGAATGAAGCTCTGGATAGTTTACTTAATTGTTTCTTTAGGGGAGGTGTTGTGGTGTATTAAACAAAGTCAGTCTTGCAATGGTTTTCAGAAGTCCGGGTTGGAGAGTAAGGAGTAACTAGGAGGAGTATGTAGGTAATGAAAATTTTGGAAATTTAAATATGATGCGATGGCTAGACATTCTACTATAGGTTTTATGGGGTTAATTAAATTTGTTTCACAAAATGTGAGGGTTTTTAGAGGTAACACTTTGGTATCATTAAGGGGGTATTCGAAAGTAAGAAGTAATTACCAGGGGGTTTTTGAAAACAATGAAGATATCAGAAATACTAATATGAAGTTATGAATAGTCTAGTGCACCAATACTCTTTGCACAGGATTTTATTATGCTAGTAAGACTAATTCTGCAGAATGTGAGGGTTTTAATAATCCATGGTTGGAAAATTTTTAGATGGGTATGGGACAGTAATAAGTTATTGAGGGGGAGTCTTTAGATTACTGAAATATGAATTTGAAACATTATGGGTTCGTGGTCCCAGCTAGTAAATCATCAGGAAATTAAATTTTGAGAACTATGTTCTAAGGATAAAACTGTAACAGTGTATTTGATTTTAAATTCACGAATTCTGCTAGAAATTGATGTAAAGTTCATTTTTTTCTTATGCCTAGAGTAATGAAAACTGAACCAAGAGTGTTTTGTGAAGCACAATTTATCACATTCTTCTGTATTTGAAGGAATTAGAGGAGTGAGGGTTTGGTGTTTTGTAGCATTGAAATAATATGGTTGCATGGGCTGATAGATTTTTGTGTTTTTATTTCTTAATGTTGGATTTGGATTTTTGTAGAAAAAAGTGGATTTAAGTGGGAGTCAGACTAGTTGGAGCTGCTGCTACTATGTGTGTGTTTATTGTGGGATATTCCTCTACTGACTCCATTAGGTAAGTGTTGGATTATAAGGTGCATTGTTACGTTCATGTTAAAAATGAGCGGTTGATATGCCATGTTTCATTAGTCTTTCAATAATTAAGAAAGATGTATTAACCTTTCAATAAATTTGAAGTGCTTGGTTCTAATGGTTAAAGAAGTTCAGTGATCTATTTAAGTGTTAAGCATCTTGTAGGAAATTCAGGGTTGTCGATCCTAGAATTTGAAGTATTTTTTAGGTACACAACATTGCTTGCCATAGGAATTTGCAGTAAGTCAAATATTTTGAGATCGGAATGGAAAAAATTGCAAGGCACAGTTTATAATATGAATAAGAAATAGAAAACTATGAATTTAAAATCTAATTGACAATTTGTGAAGATTAAAAAAATGTCTATTTGGTCCTAAAGTGCAATTGGAAACACCTATAAATAGAATCGAACAACACATATACAAGGATAATTATATGGACCAATTAAGCTCACCTTTGGCTTAGGATTGATAGCCACATTCTCAGATCTTTTGAAACTATTATCTGTCTTTACTGAATCCACAAGTGAATCTTTAGACTTCGAACTATAATCCAGAAACCATGTCTAATCATAGAACGCCATGTAAAATGAATTACCCTCTGATTGTAATTTGTAGCATACAAGTTTTATCTCCATATTTCTTATTATTATAAATAGTACTAGTATCCGATTAGGGGAAAATACACCGCAGGCACAAACAAAATAGCATCATTTTGATGAGAAACACGAAAAAATTGGCATGTCTGCATTTGTGATGGAAGCTAAGTGTCACTTGAATAATTCTCTTGAATAACTCTTATACACCGTGAGAAAACCAAAGTTATACACCCTAAGAAATTCCATCACCACCTCTCACAAGGCAAGAAGACATCATATGAAAAACATATATACCAGATAATAAAAGTCCAATAGGACACAAAGTTAATCTTGCAAAGTAATTGCCTTGTCTAGGAATTTCAATTTACAATAATGTGGTCTCTCGATGTTGAAATATAGGGGTCTTAGAATGGATCAGTTTATGTTGTACATGTGATGCATGTTTCTCCTAGATTGTTAATGTGGGTTGTGGGGTTTTTTTGGATTTAAAAGAAACAGGAGTCAGAATTGAGAGGAGAAAGAGGTAGTGAACAAGGGCTTTGTGGAGATCTCACGTGAGAAAATGGAGTAGCAAGCCCCAAGCCAGTAGCAGCTAGTTATGGGGGTTGTCAGTGGTCCACCTCAAATGCCCTATGGTACAATGCCTTATCAAATAGCTCAGTTGGTTGCACCTATTGCTCCATCCTCTATTGTTGGAACTGTTCAGTCTCTTGGCCTGGACAAATTACTATATATTGAGCCTATTCCTCTCCTCCAAGGAAATTTAGATATCTTATCTGAGGCAAGATAGCTGATTGACCTAAGGCAATATAGCTCACTGACCTGAGGCAAGATAGCTTGATGATTTGAGGCAAATAGCTCGCATTTTCTAAGGCATACTCTCTGGGGAACAGTGCAGATTTGAGGCACTCTATCTCTGTGAAACATGCAGAGCTTATCTCTATGAATAGTGCGAGCTTTGAGGCTAAGGAAAAGGCTGAAGTTTGACCCTCCTGGAGACCTATGGCAGAAAAAATTGAAGGGATCTTTATATTGGATATTAGAGGGCTAGCTTGCCAATTGTGGGAGGTTATCTTGTTGGTCGGTATTTTTCTATGTAATCTTGTCAAATATATGCTATTTTTGATGTAAAAATTGGATTGAATTGCACATTCTTTCATAAGGAAAGGTTTCTGGGGTTTTCCCCTTGGAGTGGGGTTTTCCCAGTGTAATTTTTGGTGTCTCTTGTTCATTGTCTTACTTTGATTTTTATTGTTCTATGGATCTTAATGATGGTTGAAATTTTCATGTATAATTGCTTAATGATTGTCAAATTGTATCATTGGAAGCAATTATTTGTTCAAAAATTTCTCTAGTCTTATATGATACTAGAAAAATCAACACTTCTTTCAACCTCGGGTGTTAGGAGTAGGTAGCCAGGCTCCTCAATGGTTGCAAAAGACTCTGACAGGGAACCAGTGCCCAGTTTGCCCATGTCACCCTTGGCTATCAGACTTAGGAGACCTTGAGATCATTGGCCCCATTGTCTAATCTCCCTTACGCAATCTCTCTCTCTCTTTATAGGTTCTTCTGTTGTGTTGTCCACCTTTCGACAAACTCACTTAGTGTTTTATATCATTGTACTTTTCTCACAGTTCTAAGCAAGTTATATATATGTTTCTTTCCTTGTATTATTTTTGGCATTTTCTGGGTGTTGTGCTAGCACTCCCACATTCTTTTCATATGGTTTTGTACTCTTCCATCCCATTGACCTACTTTTGTTGTTAGTTGTCAGACATCAATACAATTATCTTCACTTATACTAGAATTAAAATGACAGGGGGTTGTGGTTTACTGTGCTTTTAGAAATGTTTGGGTGGGTTGTATCTCTAAGTGTCACTGGTCACTTTTGTCCAAACTACACATAAATCAAATCTATTGATCTATTGATCTATTACCTCTAACATCATTTTCTTCTATTGTGTTGTCCACCTTTCGAAAAACTCACTTAGTGTTTTATATCACTGTACTTTTCTCACAGTTCTAAGCAAGCTATATAGATATAGACATATATATATATATACATATATATATATATATATAGGTTTCTTTCCTTGTATTATTTTTGCCATTTTCTGGGCGTTGTGCTAGCACTCCCACATTCTTTTCATATTGTTTTGTAATCTTCAGTCCCATTGACCTAATTTTGTTGTCAGTTGTCACACATCAATACAATTATCTTAGCTTATACAAGAATCAAAATGATAGGGGGCTGTAGTTTACCGTGCTTTTAGAAATATTTGGGTGGGTTGTATCTCTAAGTCTCACTAGTCACTTTTGTCCAAACTAGACATAAATCAAATATATTGATCTATTACCTCTAACAACATTTTCCAGGATTTTCCAAATAGGTAATCTTGTGAAGTAGATGGAAATATTTTTCATGGTGGTACGATTACTTCCTTTTTCATCTATTTGATGGGATTTTAATTTTTCTATTTGATGTTTTATAAGGTTGTTCTTGAGGATCAAGAGTGGTTTTTTTTTATCGATTCAAAATTATATTTCAGTGGTGAAAGTGGCACAAGAAAAACAGAAACTGCAAAAATTACAATGTAATACGTGGCAGCACAAGGAGGTGACCGGAGTAGGTGATAAAATATTGCAGAAAAATCTTATTCTGGAGTCATTTTGTAATCCAAAGATGCTAAAAAATGACAACTCTAGTAGATTTGTAAGTTGTAATCCTTTTAATTCTCATATTTAAATAATTTTAGTACATGGGAGATAGAATTGTGATACTTGTGAGTTTTCCATTGCAATCATGTCTGACTAAATATTTGTGATTCTGGGTAGACAAACATGTTTGTAGTGAAGTCATTGTGTTTCTATACATGTAAATCCCAGATAAGGAATTACAAAATTTTAAGGATATTGTGTGAAATTATATGTAAGGCAAGTTGACTAACATGCATTTTAACGACACTGGCAAAATTTGTGGTGTACATATTCAAACATATGAGAAAAGTTTAAGCTTCTTTTTTAGTTTTGATTGTTTTACATCTCTGTAACTGACTTCACCATTCCTTTTTTCACTATTTAATTTGAAATAGGTTTGTGTGAGATACTGGGATAATGAAGAGAGGTCATTTAGTGGGATTATACCCTAATGTGTGAACTGTGATTTAACATAATCCTTTTTTCTGCTCTACAGGTTTGCTCGAGAAGGTGAGGAGCACATGATCATATTATTTGAGTTTGGTCAAATTTATTTGATTTGATATTGTATGTTCTAGAAGCTACAATGCAATAAACTACCTATTTGTATTGTACAGTCAAGAGTAGTGCAACAGTTACAAGGCAAATGATATTATCATATATTTTATCAGCTTTTTGCTGGGGCTTCTCCTACTCTTAGAGGTATACGAATAAAATGCTATTTTTTTATGCAGTTTTTCTTCTCGTCAGTTTGTTTTAGCAATAAATTTGTTCCATATATAAGCTTCCTTTTCTTTTCATAGATTGTATTGTAATAGCTTTCTTAATTTTTCTTTTTCACTGGATATTAGGCAAGTTGCATAGTAACCTCACTCTACATAACACTAAAGTAGGCAGCATGCACTCATTCAATATGATGGCATCATTTTTAAATAGTAGTAAGTCGGCCACCAATAATTCATGAATTGCATCTACCATCCTTCAACATCCTCTATGAATTCTAAATATCTTCACTTCTTTTCAGAACTTTTCATTCTTCTCTATGCTTTACTGTTCTCAGGACTCCATTGTGTTTTCGAAGCCACCACTCTGTTTGCACCATATTGGCTTGATTTACTTACTAGACACTACTGCAAGATGATGTATTTTCTTTCACATATGATTATATTGACATTATGTTGATTGAAAGCAATTAGGAAAAAATCATAGTTGCTTAAGTGTTCATCTAATTCACAGTCTCTAAGACCGGCTACAATCAATTCTAAAAGGTGCTCCTCACAAACATATATACCATAGTTTTTGACTTATATATTTAAGTTTTAGATGTCCCTACTATTTCTCATCTGTCCAATTAACAACCAGTTGGAGAAGCTGTTGAAACTGATTATTTGCAGTCTACAATTGAATACATAAAACATGGCATAGGTTTATTGTTTAGTTAATAGTAAATTTTATTGAACAAGGTGAAATGCCTGACTTTCAAGTGACACAGAGCTCACATCCTATACATTTTGTTTCCAAATCAAGAGATATGACATGCCTTGGTAAATCATGAAATCATCATGACAAGCTCTACTCTGACATTTTGGATGTATATTTCTGAGAAGAAATACATGGATCTTGTTAGTGTCAAAGGATTTTGTAGCTTTTCACCCAAGCCTCTGGACATAGAATGCCCTCATGTATATATAATTTTTCATGAACTGTATACATATTCACTATCTTCCAAAGTTACAGTTCCTTCTTTTGCAGGCACTGTTTGCCTTGGTCCTGATATCAAGGCAGATCAAAGAGCAGGTGAACTACAGTGACTGAAAATTTGTTAATGTTATCTCATATTTTAGTAGTTTTCTACCCCATTTTACTTCATCTAAACTTTTCTGATGAATTTGTTAGTTTGTGATGCTTGGACATCATTTGAAGCTCATGCTCCTGAATATTTGAGTTAGAAATGAAATCCAAAATGATTTTCAGAGTCAATTTTTTTTAGGTGAGGTAAGCACTTCTTGCAGTATTGAATGTGCTACTATACATACATATACATACATATACATACATATATATATATATATATATAGATATGGATATAGATATAGAATTTAAAAATGAGGGACTCTTTCTCGAATATGATTAAAGTGAATTAAGCTATTACTTTCAAGTGTTTCATAAAAGTTGAGACATCATGTGGGCACGTTGAGGCAAGTATACTGATCTTCCTAACAAAATAATTCCTAATATGTCCGTTTCAGAAGTCTGTGCATTTTCTCCTTGTTCGGCAGCAACTTCACCTTTCAAGTTAATACATTATAAATCGAAGAAGGGAACATTCTTTATTAAAATTTCCATTGCTTCTTTAGGCAATAGATACAAAAATTTCTCTATAAGACAGTTTTAGCACCCTAGCAAACCAGACAGTACCCTATGTTAGAAAATCAAAGGTAAAGTAGATTTTCTTACTTGTTAATTACTTGTGATAATTAATCTTCTCTTCTTTGTTAGTTAATATTTCATTTTCATCAAGTAATTACACAAACTTTTCTTCCAAGAACACAAAGAAGTATGAGACACAGAGATTTAGGCATTCAAGCTAGGCCAAAACCTCTCAATAGGGGAAAACCCAACAATCCTCCTCTTATTGAATTTATTCAAAATGAGATATCCAACACCAGACCAAAGACTCCTTCCAAGTCAACCCTCCTCTTTATGTCAAGGTCAATAATTGAATCTCCACCTAGTCAAAGTCAAAAGTAGCTTCCAAATTTATGTCCTTATTAGAGGTTTAGTCTATTATTAGAATACGCTGACTTCCAGTTACAGACTCTTTGCCTACTATTACTGATCTTCGGCTACTACAACAAACCCTTGACTCTTTACCATAGATACTTAGATATTGCTACAAATAGATAGCTTTAGATTGAGATTCGGCTTAGTCACAGACTTCGGCTTCTTCAAGTGTTGTAGACTTCTTTCTATCCTCGGTTTTCTTCTCCCGTTGGATTACAGACTTCAAGATTTTCCACTTTCTTGGTTTCTACCCAAAAGAGGTCGAATATAGGCTAAAACGCCATGATATCATTCTCCATGAGCTTTGAATTAACTAAAAAAACAGTGATTGTGCCTAGTTTGTTGCCTTTATAATGTTCAAATGTCCTGCAATCTTTGCCTGTGACAAGATGACATAGCCCTAATTGGACAACACTGAAACTAGCTCAATTCAGTTTTTAACTACCATGACCAATTCCTTCATTTTCCTGTAGTAGCTATGCTGCAATAGTCTCACATGGAGCGAGGGTTAATTTTCACATGGTCATCTCTCTTTTGACAATGAAGATAATGTGCTAGGCTCTTATCTAATATATGTTGCTAAGATATAATAAACTTATGGTGTATGAGTTATCATCATTTTTAGTCCTTATTTATAGTATATGTGCTCCCTGTCTTTGTGCTCATGGCTGAAATAAATAATTCTCCATTGAATTTCTATTAGCATCATTCTGAAACTCTTTATTGATTGATGCTCTATGAAATACATTAGCTCTGAGTTACTCATAATCCACTTTCTTGCTGAGTTAGATATCAACTGCCACAGTTCTGGAGCTATTGAATTTCCTCAAGGAGTTTCTAATTTGGATTTTGAACGACTGTTAAGAATTTCTGTCTCCTTACCTGGAGTGTTCTTAAGCATTCTTGGGTGGATTTCTATTTACTCGAGTTGTTTCCCTCTCCCCGTAGCATTATTTTCATTTGCTGGGGCAAGTTTGAGGTCAATCTTGGTTGTCTAAGAGGCCATAGGCACTATACAAGGCCATACATAACTATAGGAGATCATTGGCTTTTTAATTTCCCTTCATTCCCATAAATCCATCAAATACATGGGTGCTGAAATCTACAAGGAAGAGCATGCTTGATGTGTATTTATGGTAGAATGTAATTATATTATAGTGTTGTTAAATTGATATTCATTACTTGAGTGATTCAAATTATATGTTGTTCCATTTTTATTGGGAATTGTTACATGAGAACCCATTAACTATAATTATTCACCAATAATATCTAGAGGTTGTTCTGTACTAGAATGATGATTGTCTAGTATGATGTATAATGAGGATAAGGTTGAAGAAATGAATGATGAAAAATATCATTTAGGGGGCAGTGTGGATGAAGGTTGTACTGTATAAAAAGAAAATACATCAGTATGGACAAATATGGGCAAATTTTGATGAAGAACATGCAACATCAGCCAACTTCAATGAAAACACAAAATGTGAATAGTTTGAGGTGTCTGATTTCGCATTTATTACATATTCAACTCGTGTATCTGTATCTTCTTATATTGATAATATGGAAAGATCAAGATTACATACAACAATGTATACACACTTTTACCTTAAGGCAAAGCATTGCACAAAAGACCCTCAAGGAAAACTCCCCGGAGACAAATATCAAGTCAGTGAGAAAAAATTGTTGTAAAGATGCTAGCAGTCAATTGTCCAAGGTTGATTTTTGGATGCCCTCGCAAGAACTAAAGATTGTATCCCACTATCGAAAGGATCTTCTCTCAACTACAATGGGTATGCTAATAAATGCTTCTAGGAAAAAGGCACAACACATTTATCTTTGGTTGAGAGTTTATCCATATTGCCCATGATGTAAATAGTTATAATGTCATGTTGAGTAGATTTTTGGCACACCTTTAAGAAGGTATCATTATCGAATGGGGGCTAGAATTGTAAAATGTTATCCATTGAATTATATATAGGATTATATTTGTGTAGATGTGAAGGTTGATATAGTTTGAGCTTATAGGAATTAATTACTGGAGAATACCCTATTGCAGAGGAATCTTTGGGTTGAATGAAATTTCATGAACCTACTATAGAATCTGTGAGCTAATTTTTTATTTTTAATATATTTTTGCCTTATACTATTTCTTATGATGGATGGCAT
Source organism: Pinus tabuliformis (assembly GCA_031772625.1). Classification (NCBI taxonomy): domain Eukaryota; kingdom Viridiplantae; phylum Streptophyta; class Pinopsida; order Pinales; family Pinaceae; genus Pinus; species Pinus tabuliformis. The sequence goes on from CM062805.1 coordinate 1,035,202,372, forward strand.
ATGATATGTAGGAAGCTTTTCACTCTATAGAAGATATTCATGGCCTTGTGTATGGTCAAGAAGATTCCTAAACCTCAAATGACGACAATCTGCTATTCAAAGTTAACAAAGATATTTTGGATATTAGAAAGTCATTTGTATCACGCTTATGCACGGTACAAGCTCTATATCCTCTAGAAAAGCTACATTAAATACTTAGCATAGAAGGATTTGCAGCTGATGGCATCATTTGGATTGTTGGCTACCATTGTGAAATGGGATGAGGGTAATGTGGAGCAGAATCATATTCTAGAAACCATTTACCTTTGGTTCTGAGTTTACCCATATTGCCCATGATGTAAACAGTTATAATGTCATGTTGAGTGGATTTTTGGTAGACCTTTAAGAAGGTATTGTTATTGAATGGGGGCTATAAATCTAAAATGTTATCCATTGAATTAGATATAGGATTATATTTGTCTAGATGGGAAGGTTGATATAGTTTTGTCTTGTAGGAATTAATTATTGGAGAATACCCTATTACAGAGGAAGCTTTGGGTTGAATGAAATTTCATGAACCTACTGTAGAATCTGTGAGATCAATTATTTTTATTTTTAATATATTTTGCCTTATACTATTTCTTATGACAGATGGCATATGATAATCTTTTCACTCTATAGAAGATATTCATGGCCTTATGTGTGGTCAAGAAGATTCCTAAACATCAAATGAGGACAATATGCTATTCAAAGTTAACAAAGATATTTTAGATATTAGAAAGTCATTTGGATCATGCTTATGCATGGTACAAGCTCTATAACCTCTAGAAAAGATACAATACATATGTAGCATATAAGAATTTGCAGCTGATGGCATCATATGGATTATTGGCTACCATCTCTATTATGCCCTATGATCACAAGCATGGGGCTCACCATTTTGAGCTGGAGAATGAGAAGGAAAGAAGTTCAAGAATGGCTAGTCTTTTAAGTTTTGGGATTTAGTTTGTATTCTAAAATGGATACCAAAGAAGTGGTAAGTTATTTCAATGAAAAGACTTAAGTTCATTTGTCACTGTTTGATATGTTTGCATTTGTATAGGTTTTTCTAGTATAAGTATTATATTTTATGTTTAATTCAAGGAGTTTCTTTCAATATGTCTAATAATAATATGTTTTTTTTGGCAGCTGTCACGCTCAACACTTCTATCTTAAGTGGTAAGTAATAGGTATAGTTTTATGAAACCAGCTCAAGAAAAGATAGAAAAGATAGATCAACGCCTTAGAATTCAGCCTCTTTGAAGGGGAAACCTCCTTTACATTACATAAATGAACAATTCTTGGATGATTCAAATTACAAAACCTCCTTTCTACATATAGGAGTCTAAGGAGTCACAATATAACCCAGCCGACCTAACAATAATAATATAAAGCCACAAAAATGACAATAGAGGAATTCTATGGGGCGCAATAATAACAATATGGGGATAATAGGGGCACAACAATATTAATAAGGGATGCAACTACAATAGTAATGGGGTAATCACTAGTATTATAGGGACCCAACATGCCCCTCTCCTTCAAAAAAGTGTTGTCCTCAATGCTTGAGTAGTTCTAGATGCTTTTGTATAAAATTGTCATCCTCCCACGTGGAACCTTTAGCGGATAAGTTCTTCAACTTGATAAGATACTCCAAAATTGATTGATTTCATAGTTGTTGAGTTCTTGTTTCTGTGACTGCTTCCAGTTCCAATATAAATTTTCCTTCATCATCAAATTCTGGCAATATTGTTTGAACTAGGAGCTTTTCACCTATAACCTTCTTTAAACATGAAACATGGAAACTAGGTGCAATCAATAAGCTGCAGGAAGCTCCAATTTGTATGCCATAGTACCAATATTTTGCAACACCTTGTATGAACCATAATACTTTGGTGATAATTTATTATCCTTCTTAGCTTACTTGAGGGACATTTTCTTATATGGTTTTAGCCGTAGGAATACCCAATCACCTACATCAAAAATTCTTTCACTACGATGTTGATCTGCCTATTGTTTCATTCTATTCTGTGCCAACATGAGGTTATCCTTTAAGAGTTGGAGGACTTGTTGTTGATGTTCGATGTGATCTTCCATTGCTTGAACCTTAGAATTTTCTCTTAAATATGATGTGATGGATGGTGGTTGATATCCATAAAGTGCCATAAATGGGGTCATTTTTGTTGTTGTATGGAAGGAAGTTTTGTACCACCATTCAGCCAAAGGCAACCATTTGACCCATTGTGTCTATTTATCAGATACAAAGCAACGAAGATATCCTTTCAAACATTTGTTTACTATCTCAGTTTTCCCATCAGATTGAGGATGATAAGATGAGCTATGAGTTAACTGAGTACCAAGACAAGAAAATAATTCCGTCCAAAAATTTCCAGTGAAAATGGGATCTCTGTCACTTACAATAATCTTTGGGTTTCCATGTAGCTTTTGAATTGTTTCCATAAATGCAGTAGAAACTGTACTGGCTTTAAATGGATGTGATAATGCGCAAAAGTGTGCATACTTGGTAAGTCTATCAACTACCACCATGATGACACTCTTTCCCTCATACTTTGGTAAACCTATGATAAAATCCATTGAAACCTCCTCCCAACGTTGGCTTGGAATGGATAAACATTGTAATAGACCTGGTGTCTTAATTGTTTCAACTTTATTTTGTTGGCAAACCAAACATTCCACCACAAATTTTTGAATATCCGATTTAAGGCCATCCCAAAAAAATTCCTTCTTAACCCTGTGGTAAGTTTTTAAAAATCTTGAGTGCCCTCCTAAGGGAGAAGTGTGCAATTCCATAAGAATATTTTGTTTTAGTTGGGAATTCTTACAGAGGTATAAGCGATCTTTGTACCATAAAGAATCATTTTGCCAACTAAATGTATTAGACATACTGGAATCTTGTTGTAACTTTCTAATAAGTGCCCACTCTTCTTTGTCATTCTTCCTTTCCTCCCTTGCTTCGTTTATCCAATCTGGTTGGATAATAGAAATGGTGCACAAAAATGCTTCCACATCCTCATCCTTTCTTGAGAGTGCATCTGCCACCACATTTTGCTTCCCTTTTTTGTAGATGATTTCAAAGTCATAACCCAACATCTTTGTGACCCACTTTTGTTGCTCTTCAGAGGATAATCTTTGTTCTAAAAATTATTTAAGGATATCATGATACATTTTTACCTTGAAGTGTCTTCCCATTAGGTAGGGTCACCATTTCTTAAGTGCATGGAGTATTGCCAACATTTCCTTCTCATAAATAGCTTTGTGTAAAAAATTTCCCTTGATTGGATGACTTTCAAAAGCAATGGGTCTTTCATCTTGCATTAAAACAACACCATTTCCATTTCCTGAAGCATCACATTCCACCATAAAGGTTTTTGTGAAGTCCGGTGTAGCTAAGACTGGTGCTTGGCACATTACCTCTTTAAGATGTTCGAAGGCCTTTGTTGCTTCTCGAGAACATGAAAATGCATCTTTCTTCAATAATGTTGTTAGAGGTGTTGCTATTCTCCCATAATTCTTAACAAATTTGCAATAATACCCTGTCAACCCGAGAAATCCTCGTAGATGCTTTATGGATGTGGGGATTTTCCATTCCTTAATGGCTTTAATTTAGCTAGGGTCTACCTTAACTCCTTCATGAGATACAATATGACCCAAATATTCCACCTCTTGTACTCCAAAGAAACATTTGGATCATTTTGCATATAATTGTTTCTCCTCCAATAGTTGTAGCACCTTGTCAACATGTTCAACATGATCCTTCCAAGACTTGTTGTAGATTAGTATATCATCAAAAAATACTAACACAAATTTTCTAAGGAATGGTTTGAAAATGGAATTCATCAAACCTTGAAATGTTGAAGGTGCATTGGTAAGGCCAAAAGGCATGACCAAAAATTCATAATGACCCTCATAAGTTCTAAATGTTGTTTTCGGAATGTTTTCATTCTTCATTCTGATTTGATGATATCCTGAACGAAGATCCAACTTGGTGAAGTAATTTGATCCATGCAATTCATCCAGTAATTCATCAATGACACGAATGGGAAACTTATCTTTAATAGTGAGATTGTTTAGCTCCCTATAATCCAGACACATGCGCCATGATCCATCCTTCTTGTGCACTAATACTACTGGAGTAGAGAAAGAACTTTGACTCAGTTGAATTATACCAGCCTCTAGCATTTCTGCAACCATACGTTCAATTTCACTCTTTTGGGCATAGGGATATCTGTACGGCCTGATGTTTGGAGGAACACTACCTAGAATCAGATGAATAGCATGATCATGAATCGGTGGGAGACCTTTGGGAGTCTCAAATACCTTGGAATGATTGTCCAAGACTTTTTGGAGATTTGGAGAAATAGATGATTCCAGTGTGAAAACATCTAGTGAACATAATTGTGCATTTACACCACTTTGTTCCTTTTTTAGAAGCTTTGTCATACTGTTAGAGATGATTATCTTTCCCGTTTTCCCTACAATACCCCTTATTTCAGCTTCCTTTCCTTCCACAGAAAACTTCATAAAAAGTTCTTGAAAATTAAAAGCTATTGTACCCAAGGATTATAGCCATTGGACTCCTTGTACAACATTAGCACCTCCCATTGCAATGGAAAGCATTGGGCTAGTCAATACATATTCTCCCATCGATAGCTTAAGATTATGGCACTTTCCAGATAAATTTATTGTTCCTCCATTTAAAACCATGACTTGACACTCTGGTGCTGGATATAAGAAGCAATTCAACTCTTTTGCTACCTTACAATGAATAAAATTGTTGGTACTTCCTGAATCAATCAACACTATTACCTTTTTCTTCTTGATTTGTCTTTCTATCTTGATGGTTTGAGGAGTGGTAATTCCTCCCAATGCATTACAAGATACGTTCAGATTCATTTCTTATTTATCTAGGCTTTGTTCCTGGAGTATATCCTCTTCTTTTGACCTTTCTTGCTCCTTTTCTTCTTCCTCTTCACAATCTATGTAGAATAATTTCTTCTCAGCAAACTTATGACCTTTAGTGTATTTGCTATCACAACTATAACAAAGCCCTTTTGCTATTTTTTCTTCCAATTGTTGTGGTGTCAACCTTATAAGTTGTGGAAGACTAGGGGCAACAACACTTCCATCTTTATAGTTATGAGTGGTATGCTTCCTGGTTGCCATAATTTTGCTTTCCATTTTTCTTTCTAACCTGAATGCCTTCTCTAATGAATCAGGTTCCCAAAGGTGAACATCATTTTGGATATTATCCATTAAAGTCCCTATGAACACATCAATCATATGCTCCTCTGGAATATCTTTCACCCTTATGTTCAATTTTTGGATCTCCTCAATGTGCTCCATTATTGAACCCTTTTGTTTGAGAGTTATCAATTGGCTAAAAAATGTGTTGATTTTTGTATCCTCATAATGTGCTATCAATTCTTGAATAAAAATTGCCTAAGTGATAATTTGTTTGTGAGAGCAAAGCCATTGATACCATACAAACCGATTTGGTTCCAAATATAAAGTTGCAATATGTACCTTTTGTGTGTTTTGCACATTATTGAGATTGAAAAATTACTCCATCTGTAATATCCATGTTGCGGGATCCTTGCCATCAAACTTCCTCATATCGATTTTTGGAATATGGTGGGTCTTCGATCCTACATTAGGGTCTATGAAATCATGACTAAAATTTCTTTTGTTCCAATCATGAGTTTCCTTTAATACCTTTTCACCATTAGTAAGTATTTCTCGTAGAAAATTTGTCAAATCTATCTTCAAATCTGCCATGTCTGTCTTCAAATCTACCATGTCTCTCTTCAAATCTATCTTCAAATTATCCATCTTAGCTTCCATGCCCTTTATCTTAGATTCCACGCTATTTATCTTAGCTTCTGTTAGCTTTTGTGAGAGTGACATTTATTGCACTAGTTCTTGTAATTTTGATATATCATGTATCATTTCTTCCTCTTCTTCATGAGTCATGCTAGAGATTTCAGGTTGCTTATTAGGTGTTTGCATTTTCTTTCCTCGGGGCATCAATTACCGATAATAATGCTCTATTATGACCTTTGAATTCCTTCAAAATAAATTTTCAAACCAATCTTAAGCAAAAAGTTAAAAGAATCTACACGCCTTTTTTCACTTTGTAGGAGCTTGATATTGCCTCTGATGTATCTCTGTACTTTCAGATCATCCACCTCTGAAATTATGACCTGCAGTAGCCCTCTGTGTCCTCTTTTTAAAGCCACCAGTCTGATCCAAATTGGATTCTCCAAGGAAGAGTTATGCGAAATCTCCCACAGTGACCTGATTATAGACTTGTTCAGTAGAGTGAACTTGTATGACGCGCCACTAGTCACTGTTTCGACCTTTAGCTCTAAAAAATACATACAAGAAACTACAGTCCGTCCTCCTTCTGTACCTTCTTACTAAATTTCAATCCAATGCTCAGAGAGAAGGTTATGATGATTTTCCCCAAGTCACCTGTTTAGAATGTAATTTAGGAGTCTACAAAAACACCAACATCCTCAGATCATATCTCCGCAAATATAGCGCGAAAAGCTCTAAAATTTGGATTCGAGGTTTAGCGTGATTTCTTCTAAAATTGGTTTGTTTTTTATCTTCTAAAACATCGCAGAAAAAAAGTTATAGCGAAAATTCCACGATGACCTATTTGGAGCAGCGAAACCCTAGAATCCAAACCTCTGATACCAAATGTTATGAAACCAGCTCAAGAAAAGATAGAAAAGATAGATCAATGCCTTAGAATTCAGCCTCTTCAAGGAGGCAACCTCCTTTACATAAATGAACAATTCCTGGATGATTAAAATGACAAAACCTCCTTTCTATATATAGGAATCTAAGGAGTCACAATATAACCCAGCCGACATAACAATAATAATATAAAGCCACAAAAATAACAATAGAGGAATTCTATGGGGCACAATAATAAAAATATGGGAATAATAGGGGCACAACAATATTAATAAGGGATGCAACTACAATAGTAAGGGGGGATTCACTAGTATTATAGGGACCCAACATATAGAGATCATTAAAGAAATTATTTTTGAAATTAAGTCTTTCCTTGATGTTGATGAGAAGTCTAAGCACTTTTTATGCTTGTACAGGTTACCTCCCATATGTCTTTCCATATGTACCTTGTACCTTGTTACCTCCAAACTTGCAAGTAAATTGTTACCTTCCATATGAAGAATTATCAGCCACTGAGACAGAAATCAATGTTTCACCTACCAAAGGTCCCAATGTTCAATCAAAAGCAGTACCCATAGTAGGAACTCCACCTCTTGTCCTAGATCTTCTTGGTTATTTGATAGATTTAGGCAATTCACTTGTCCCTAGATATTAGTGAGCAGTAGGCTCTCGGTGGGCATTATATAGTCAATTCCATTTCATTTTGTGAAGAACAAATGGAAAAAATTGGCTTCATTGTTGTTAGATGTGAATTGTATTTACTATGATAAGCGTCAACCTGATTAAAGCAACTTGTGATATTTGGTTAATGCTTTGTGCAAGCCTCCATTGCCTATTTTACTTGCATCATTAGTATGTCAAGGCCTTCATATCAATGGGCAACTTATATGGTGCAATGGTCAAAATTTTTAGAGCTTGAAGATTTAGAATAACTCTTTTAGTCTTGCAGCTGCTAGACCTCTACAGGTGTAGTTCATAAAATGTGAAAACAATTGAGATATTAGTTCTATTTACTGTAAATATTACTAGTTTAATAGGATGTAGATGCACATATATTTTGAGTCCTTTCTCTAAGTTTCATTCCTGGAAAATTAGGTGCCACCATTGTAGCCTGGTAGCTCAGCACACAGACTACTACCAATAGTATTGTTTCAAAACATATCTCTTGGGCACACGCACTACTACCAATGGTATTGTTTCAAAACATATCTCCTGGACTGGAAAACTCTCTTTTGTAGGTGGAAGTAAAAAATAATCAACAACTTGTTTGGTATTTCAATGATAATATTTCATTTGAAGTTTTCTTCACTGAGGATGGTAGGATGGAGCATGCAACATTTTTGGAGGTAATAATAAATGTTAGGATTTAAATTTTAAGCTTTGGAAGTTTTCTTCATTGAGGATGGCAGGATGGAGCATGCAACGTTTCTATAGGTAATAATGAATGCTATGACCATTCCCTCTCCACCACTCTGCCTGTGCCTTCTACTCTGTTGGATTTTTAGGACTTTTGGGTTAGAAGGACTCAACAATATGGACATGTCCAAGAGATCAAAAGGGGAAGAGGAAGAGCACATAGACGGTGAGCTTGTTCTCTCCATTGAAAAGCTGCAGGAAATCCAGGATGAGCTTGAGAGGGTAAGTTCTCATGCACTCTGAAAACTACTTTTTGTGTTATTTATTTTATTTATTTATTTTTAAATTGGTTCTTTTCTCATCTTTTTTGAAAACCTTTTGCCCATTCCTTTCTCTATGTATTAATTTTTTGATTTATTGGTGCATCTATGGATTGATTGGATTTTTTCTTGTCTGTGGGCTACTTGAGAATGATTTGTTACAGCCATTAAGAGTGGGTTTGAGGAAAAGAGTGGTTTTTTCAATAAACCCATATTTAATCTTCGTATTCTTTCAGTCTTTTGGATATGGATGTTTTGATTGGTTTACATATGTTGTTTTTCCAATAGTGTTGGGGAAATTGTTTCAAGGAAAAATTGAAAGTAGAACATCCTCAAATTAGTTATTTCAGTTTTTTTTCCATATCCATTTATTGTTTGGGTATAAAGCTCGGGGTTTATCAAATGTAATGTTTTGTGCGACAGTTATTGATCAGTTACAATATGCCTGTTTATGATTAGGTTCATAATGACTTGGTGACCTAAGGCTCTCTCAATGTAGTATTCTGCGCTCCTAAATCCCTTTTGGTCTCAGTTATAGTCTACACGTTTATGATAAGGTCATAGTTGCATAGTCACCTAGGGTACTCTCAGCCTAGTCACTGCTCCCAAAGAATCTAACAAGGTTGCTAGATTTAATAGCAAAAGCTTGCAATTCTATTCAGCACCTTCCCTTAGGGAAAGGTAGAGCTGCCTTACCTATATGGTTGTTGAGAGTGGCATATTCTCACATTTGTTTATTTGTTAGTTGTTGGAAAGCTTTTTGGAGGAATTGGCAGATAGAGTTTAAGTTGGATTCCGGATGGTAGGCAAAGTATTCCTACATTACCTATTTGTATTTTCATAGTTTCATTCACATTGAGGAAGAACCAGATTCATTGTATCACTTTTGTTTTCCCTTTTCCACTTATATAGCGATGTTGCAGCTCTGGAATTATTTTTTCCTTCTACTTTTTCTCTTTGAGATTGAATCTAAAGTTTCCAGTACCTAGCAGAGCCTTTTACTCTTGTATCATAAGATGCATGTGTTTGTAAACCTATGTAGTTGATGAAATAAGTTTGGAGTGGATTGAAACAGTTAGATTTTGCTGTGGCGGTGGTAATGAATCATTTTTTCAATTGAGCATAACATGTCTATATGATATAATGCAGAAAAATGGAAAACAAAGTGAAATTTTCATAAGGTGCATTGAGTTGCTCTCTTTTTGCTATTCATCTCCAGTTGTGTTGAATGTTAGAAATGGGGGCCAACTGCAAAACATTTTTTCTTTCATGAGACTGCGAAAATTGGTCTCCAAATGAATTGAAAATGTCCTGGTACACTCTGGGTTTTTCTATCACTAGTTTTACATGGGATGTTTGTATTCAGGTCATTCAAGTTATTATTTTTTTAGTTATTATATGAAGTCCAACTGTGTGGGGCCTTCTACATGGGTAAATTGCACTTGGGTATTATGGACAATTGAATCCTCAATTATTTTTTGTGCTTTGCCTTTCACTACAGGGTCTTTAACATTCATTATTGTTTGATACGCTGAGCATTAAATATCATCTATCCTTCACCATAAACCATAAAGAAATAAATCTTTCTTTATATATAATTTATTTGAATGGAAAAAAGGGAGAGAGTTGTTGTTTCAATTTCTCTAGCGTGGCATACACCAAATTGTGAAACACATCGTTTCTATTTTAACAAAATAAGCATGCAGTTCATCGAATTAAAAATCGAATTATATCAAAGCTACACATCAGAACACCCATTTTAAAAAATCCCCCTATCACGGAACAACATGGAAATATGCTTATTTCCATTAAAATGGAGTGTCAAGGCTATGATACACATCTTAATGTTATGAACAGTGCAACCAATTTACATGATATCACCATTGTGAACTAATGGCATTCGAGGAAAGGGTGTCTTCCTTTTTTTTTTTCCGAGGAAAATAGAGTTCGTAATTTCTATTAAAGAGAAATAATAGAGATTACATGCTGTTGATGCCAAGGCATATGCAGTAGTGTGGCTTTACCACTGTTCAAAAATTTTACAAATAAAAACGTCCTGTAGGTGTCACTGAGGATACGGTGGATCTGTATCCGAAAAAATATGTAACAGTATCTCACAAAAACCATAAATAAGCAGAGTTTGAGGTATATAGTGAAAGGGTGTCTTCCTTGTGTACAATCTGAAAAAAGTTCTTTGTTAGATATACCAAATTTTCTGATAATACAACATTCAGTAATCATGTGATTCTGGATCCTATGAATAGTAATAATGGGATACATAGGACTGAGAATTTCCCATGATTAGCAATGTCTAATCTTAGTAATTAGGTAGGGAAGACTGCAACTGAAGAAGGTGATGATCGGAACACTACAACTGAAGAAGGTGATGATAGCAATCTGTAGCAGAAGGCCTCTGATCTGGGTCTTGTTCCAAGCATCTGTTCTGTGAATTCCTCAACAACTCAAACACATCCAGCCCACTTTTCCTGATAAGGTGTCCAATACTCCACACATCAACCTTAACCCCCTCGACAACCCTAGACATCTCAAGAGCATGGATCAAGCCACTAAGATTATGTGGGTAAATCTGAGGTGCACCAATGGCATCCTCAAATTCTATTATAAACCACTCATCTGATTCAATGTTCTTCATCACGTTATCCCACCTGAGATCCCTGTGCATAAACGAAAGGGTGTACAAAGACGCCAGTGCCTTGGTCACAAATTTCAGAGCTTCCACAAGCTGTTCCACAATCAAAGGTTTGGTTGCACAACCCCTCGGCTTGAACACCAATGCTAACTCTTGTTCTACAAATTTATGGATGTATTCAACATGGGGAATTCTGTTGTCTAGAAAATCATAGATTTCCTTGACAGTGGCCCATTTCCTTCTGTTAGGAAATATTTTTTTAACATGAGTTGGCATTATCTCAATAATCTTCCCACTTCCTCTATCCAATCTTTGATAGTCACTATAAATACAGTTAGATTTCTGCCCATGACAAGAGTCTACAAGAAATGGCAAAATCCTAGATACACGCCAGCAAGGGACTAGAGCTTTCAACCTCTGAGTAGGAGTTGACAGATTCATTGACACAAGATCAATCCTTATGACCCTCTCATGTGATTTTCTCAAGGCACAGAACGTAACAGTGTCACCAACAACATAATACCCTAAAACGTAGGGAAAATCTCCATAAGTCCACAAGAGCTTTTCCACAATCTTGACTACAGGATCATCACCCTCCCTGACTGCATCAGTCTCCTCACCTCTCCATAAACATAAGTTCTTCACGAACCCACTATGTTTGGCCATTTTTCTTGAGATCCCAAGTCTTGGTACCCAGATTTTTGAATCAACTCAATCTCCAATGCACAAAACTTATTAACAATACTATTAATGCAATCATCCCACAACCCAATGAAAGTCTCTCTACCATGTCTTCTGCTATAAGACCTAAGGAGGGGTCCTACCACTACATACATAAATGCCTACAATCTGTATTGGAGGATGGACAGAAGAAAATCTAATTGCCTGTTGTGAGATCCTCGTATACATCGTGCTTAAGAGGGCTCCTGCAGATGTGAGGAGAGCTCAAATATACTCGGGAGAGTGAAAGTAGGAACCCTTGGACATCTGACAAAATAATCTCTCCGATCTTGAAGCCCAAGAGGAGGAAAAGATACATAATATGTACATAACATCATAGAATACTTTTTTATTTAAAGTTGAAATGTCCAAAATTCAAAGCTCTATCAACAAATATTTCCAATGTTCTCCACTCTAGGAACTTTGGTATTAAGTCCTTCAGATTTTTTATTTCAGCAGTGGATATTGAAACTACTATTTAGCATCCCCATATCATTGAGTATTTCTGTTGAGATAGAAAGATGAACTTGACTTCCCTATGTCATTGAAATTTTCTATTTATAGCAGTAGATATGGAAGAGAGCAAGTTTTAGTTCTTTTTCTATATAAAAAACAATAGCATGTAAATCAGTCTACTATTCCTCCTTACAAGAAATATCAAGTAATTTAAGCTTTTAATTCATTATTTCAGTAAAAGAGGTTTTGGTTGTCCATGATTTTCTAGAGAAACAAGGTGCTCTATGGTCTTGGGTGGGTAGATATGGGTGTAGGATTGGGAGATGTATGTTCACCTCTTTCATTATAAATTTAAAATTTTCATAATGTTAATTTCCTTAAAAGAAACTGACATTTAAGTCAAAATCTTGAATATAGGTTTTTATAATAATTGATGGTGTTTTTGATCAAAGTAAAGTGCACCATAGTATAAAATGATACAAGTCTTGTTCTCTATTTAGAAAATAAAATGCATCTTTTAAGCCAGCCTTCCTTAAGAATTTTGCAAAACAAAGCCTTATGAGTCTTTATCTTTGAGTGGGAAACCCAGCAAAATCCTTGGGCATGGTAAAAAAACTAGTGAAACAATCATCTAGGGTAGCCAAAATCCTTAACCAATTATGATTTGCACTGGAATCATAGTTTTACTATTGTTTGCAATTTATAACATGCACTGGTAGATTTATTCTCAATCCATATTTTTCTTACATAAAATAGTTTTCAAAGGGAAAAACAATGAAGTTGAGATGAATCATACAACACTTTAATCTTATATTATTATCTTGGAAAGATGATAACAAAAATCTAAATATTTTTCTGTTTCTTTTGAATGGAGGAGATTTCTGACTACTGAGGCTGAGTAGAAGATCCTACACAATGAAACTATCAAATTTAATTTCTGAAACATCACTTCACAAGATTAGCATGGAAGAGCATATTACTCATCCTTTCATAAATTCGAAGTTAAAATGTATACATAAATTCAAAATTTAAGTGGATGCATGTTAGCTGAGATGCTAGTTCATTCAATTATCTAACTAAATTCATTTAAAATCCACTTAATTATCTGACAAAATGCATTTCAAATGATAAAAAGTATTTTGTCCTGAAAAGGAGATCTACCTTGTCCCCAAAAAACCAAAATGGTACACAGTGTCTTACCAGCCTTACATCTGCCAAACACTTTGAGCTGCTAACCACACATGAATCTATCAGTCGAGAATCCTTTCAAGGAATCCCCCTCAAAGGCCTAAATTGTACTTGAAGTCCATGTCTCATCCAAGAATGTCAACTCATTGGCATCTAAAAAATTCAGTTGATCCACTTTCAAAGAATGTCAACTCATTGGCATGTAAAAAATTCAGCTAATCCACTTTTAGTTCACCTCTCGGAAACTCACCCTCCTCAACCCAGATATGAGCAGTTTCTTCCCATATAATCTTCTAGTAGATTTGATCGGTGATGGAACTAATTTTTCTAATCTATTTATTTTATCGAGATATATGTGTTTGATATGTCGGGCAATGTGTGCTCTGATCCAAGAGGTATTTTAAGGTGAATGGTATATGAATTTTTTGTAAATTTGGCTTGACAAAGTAAGTGCTTCTGATGGATTGTACAATCTTTAAAGATATGTGAAGGGCAGATGATATTTAATTTCCAATTGATTTTTTTTTAAAGAAAAGGTAAGTCTCTGTTTAAAAGTTTGAAAAGAAAAAATTCTTGTAATTTATTGTGGGTCTGTTCGTAGTTTTTAATTTTTATCTTTTATCTTTAATTTAAAATCAATGACTATAAATGTAATTTTAAGGATTGCCATAACCCTTCACATAATCTTTTGAAGTGTGCTAGCTCAATGGAAGAGCGTCTACTTTACAAGCAAGAGGTTGGTGGTTCGATTCCACTGTGCGCTAACATGAATTAATCAATGATTTTGCAGTTCATTTTTAATTAAATGTTTTTTATATCTATTTATTTCAATGGTGAGATATTCCTCGATTCATTGTTTTATATTGTCTCTAAAGAGGCAAAAGTGATCTTTAAATAAAAATTTTATGGTCTCTAGAGAGACAAAAACAAAATTGTCTCGAGTAAGACAAAAATGAAATTGTCTCCTAAGAGACAATAATGGTTGTGTTATATACTGTCTTTATAGAGACAATATCTTTTAAGACAGTAATATTTAAAACAATATTTTTTTAAGACAATATTATTTAAGACAATAATCTTTAAGACACTATTATTTAAGACAATAATCTTTAAGACAATAATTTTTGAGACACCCGCTTAAAGACAATATTTAAGACAATACACAATTTTCTTTTTGTCTTAAGTTAAGACAATTTACCCAAAAATTGTCTCAAATATTGTCTTAAAACCCTCCTTTATGTAGTAGTGTCATTATGAGTAAGAATTTTATCCAAGTAGGTAGAATAATAACATCTCTCCCTAACTAAACACAATTGACCAATTGCCATATATGTCTATCTATGAAATATTTTACTTTAAGATGATAATAAAATATTTGTCATTACAATTTTAAATGTCATATTTGAAATCTATAATAAAAAAGGAAGAAATTACACATATAGCCAATATTAAAATGTTTTAATTATTAATTTTTTAAATTTTCAATTAATATATAGAAAGAGAAAGTGCAAAAGAAATATTCTCATTAAATTAAAAATTGAAATATTTTATTTATGATATTCTAATTAAATTAGACATTGGAATATTTTATTCATGATACATATTAAAATATATTTTCATAATACAAGACTATAAAATTTGTCTCTCTAACTATTAAGAATTGTTTTAGTTTATATGAGTGTATTAATATTGAAATACTATATATAATCCACATTGTAATATTTTTTTTAAATGTTAAATGCAAACCCCATATTAAAAATGCATGGAATTACACTTTATCTATTTATAAAATAAGATTATTTTGTTTCCAATTATTTTCCTTAGTCTATTTTTTAAAATGAACATTAGAATATTTTAAAATTTTATGATTTCAAATAACATTCAAAACTTTTAACAAATAATACAATATATAAACAAATTTACATGTCAATAATTCATTTAAATAAAATAATTTCAAAAATTAACCAATAAACATCTATAACATGATATTTTTAGGCTAAATTAAATATTTTAAATTGTATTTAACTTAGCCTAAAAATATCATGTTATATAAACAAGTGTTATATGAACAAGTGTTATATGAAGTGAGTTATGATTTTTTGAGATTATACCGAGGGATCATATAGAGGGATCATGTCATTAAATCTCTTGAGGTGCAAACCATCTTTCAAGTTTTGAAATATAAAAGAAGTTTACACCTCAAGAGATTTCATCCCTCTAGGAGCTTGTTGGATCATTGGTTAAGATGAATCTATACCAACAATATTTTAAAATAAAGTTAGAATTTTGTTAGTTTTAAAAAGAAATTCTTAATAATATTTTGTAAGTGTTTTGATACTAATTATAGATTAATGTATATCGACTTTTATCAATTATTTAATTTTTAGAACTACTTTAATTATTTATTTTTTATAACTACTTTAATGTGCCATATATATTAAAATTTTATTAATAATTATAACTACATTTTAATATGAACATATATATAAATATTATAAAAATGTTGAGGTCTTGCTTTTTCTTAACAATGTCCTTAGTAGAATTAGTAGTCAAATTGTTGCAAGAAGGTGGATCCCTTGTGTCACAAACAACGAGATCTCATACTCCAATTTGGTGTATTGCCTCGCCTTAACCTTAAAATTGGACAATAACAATAATAACAATAATAATAATTATATCAACCATAAATATCAAATTATTTACTGCATTATATGAAAAAAGAAAACATAATAAAATCCCATAAAAAATTGTCATATAATTATAATAATAACATGAATATTATAATTATATATTTTACATAGGCAGCCCCACAGCCCTCTTATACCGAAGTCAAAAAGAAACCAAGTGCTTTTAGGAAATAAATAAAATATGCCCCGAAATTTTTGGACATCGCTAATATACCATTATTCATTGGATTTCTTTTTTCACCAAGTGTGGTATCTTATTCTCATTTTTTTTCCTCCAAAAGAACCTTTTAATAAATATAATATTAATATATTTATTTTTGTGTATTATTTTATATAACCCGATAACATTTGTTATAGTAATATGTATTTATTTTCTTGTATCATTTTATATAATTCTATAACACTATAGTAATAGGTATATATGTATATCATGGTTAAAACATTGAGTTAGTCTATATGACCCTATCACATTTGTTATAGTAATATGTATTTATTTTCATGTATCATTTTATATAACTCTAAAACATTATAATATGTATATATGTATATTATGGTTAAAACATAATATTGAGTTATGTGTATTTAAAAATTATTAATTATACATGGTACAATGAAATAATATAGAGATAAATAATAAGATTTAGAAAATAATATCATCATTTTGCCACGAGGGAGAAACTATCTTATACAAATGTATCTTTCTATTAACTTGATTACAAATAGTTTTTCATGGAAACAAAAAAATATTATTTTTATACTGCCTTCCTATTTTATGTTGCCTAACTAGTTTGCATGAGAAAAAGAAAATACATATTTTAGAGACATAAAATACATTTTTTATATGTTTCCTTCATGATTATGTGTTGCCTCAGAAGGGGTGCCCTTCTTGGTTTCCGAGTTCCACCTTGTTTAGAGCCAGAAGCATCCCTCTTTCCGCCACCAAATGATGAGAATTGCACTACAATGTCTATGTAGTCATCCATTTTATCTGTGGTGATTTGTGTTCCTTTTGAGCTACAAGATATGATAAGCATGTCTACTAGCGAGATGTCCTCATCTTGGAAACAATAATTACATCCTTTAGTGAGGGAGGTTCAAAATCAAGAATATTACAATGAATGATTCCCGAGGGAAAGGTGGTTCAAAGAGCTTCAGATTTTTAACATTAATCACTTATTGTATGCCTGGTTGGGAATGCAAGTCTAATTAATATGCATTTTCTGTAATGTATTCTAGAATAGTATATGGACCATATCTTAGAGGATGCAACTTATGATGTTGGGATTTCAAGCATTTCATTTCCGAAAAGTGTCATACATGATATCCTGGTTGAAATAACAAGGGTGTGTGATGTTTGACGTAGCTATGTTCTGCATGATCCTCAGAAACTTGTAAAACATGAGTTAATTCAGCATGGTACTATGATATGGAGTGTATAAAACACAAAGGTATATTTTTTTCTTGTTTTTCTTGTGCAAAATGACAACATGTGATAGTCAATGGTGTCTTAGAGGCTACACTTGGCTGAAACCCATAACAAACTTCAAAAGAAAAGAACCGATTAGAGGAGTGTGTGGCCTTATTGTAATTATTCTGAACAATGTGCAAATAGCAACCCCATTGTTCATTCTTGGAAAAATAGTTGTGAAGGGAGTGAACGAGAGTATGATTGACAGCCTCATTTTTGTCATCTATTTGCACGTGAAAGGAAATAAAAAGATTAAATTTTCAACCCAGCATAAGCCAGAGAGTATGCCAAAAGATACCGAGGAAACAATAATATTAATAAGAAATAATGCTACTTGTTAATCCAAAGTGTGGCAAAATATGATAGAAGAAGGGATCCATGACCTAAGTAGGAGAGTTAATATTATGACACAAAAGAATGATAGCAACTTAGAAAAACAATAGACCACTACCCAAACTACATCATGTCTATGGAAAGTACTTGGAAGACCACCAAAAAGGGTTTCCGTCATTTAAATGTAACTTTGAGTTTTCCATGGAGTTCATCTAGGGTTTATTTTGAGCCCCAATGGTCGTAAAAGGTTCATAGGTAACTGTAAAGTTTTTCTTCCTTAATGGATGATCCCATTGTGGTCATCCACCTCGAACTTCCGATTATGATTTTGTGAGGAATAAATGTACATGACAATGTATCTATAGAGCTTACAAACCCTGTTTCTATCCTTCAATAAATTTTGTTTTAATTTTAGAAGAGATTTCATTAAGAGCAAAAATGGAAAATTTGCATGAGGATTCTTATAAGAAATTAATTTCTTGGTTTTGGTTCATTGACTTCGTTGTAACCATTCATGGTATAATAACATAGCATTGTTTCTAGAAAATTATCAGTCGTGCTACTCGGTTATATGTAATTATTCTGTTCGTACAACATTGTTGGATTTTACTTTAACTAGTTGTATTTTTACTTGATGGGATACACAAAATTTGGGAATGTATTTTCATTTAAAAAATTAATCTTACGTAATTTTGGTTGTTTTTTGGTCTTCGTAGGTAGATGGCATGGTAACATGGATATATTTAATTGTACAATATTAGGTTGTATACGTACATTCATGGATAATGTATTGTTGATAAATCAAGTTCGAATATAATGTTTCTTATATACTTAAATGCAAACCTAATGTCTGCCCTTCTGAAAATTATTATACAATGCGATACTTATAAATGTTTTAGGATGGGCCTTCTGAAGTGTGTCTTATTTGTGTAGGTTTTAGCTACAATACCCATAACTACCCCTCGCTACTTATCGCATTCGGTTGGCCAAGGACCAATCTAGTCCTCTACGACTTATCCGTCAATGTTTTCTCATTTCCTTATCAACTAAATAGTTAATTCCTTCTATTAATATTATTTGTGTTTTCCAATGGATACGTGAGGCCTAGTTCAATACGTGTACCTACTTCTTACCCAACTAAAAATTACAAATATACATATATAGTATGTTTCATATTTTGACTTCCATCAATTACACAAGATTAACCCGTTCTAAATATTTGTTGTTTGTATTACTAACTCACCAACATTTCACATCAACCTTTGATAATGAATCATAACAATTTTGATCACAAATTCCTTCATTTCCCAATTTATTTTGCATAGACATCCGGTCACATACAGGTTCTTTTATGAAATTATTAAACTATTTCCTTACAATCCTCTATAATGAGTGAATTTTATCGTCCATAGCAACATTTTAGAGTGGAATCATACTTCTGCAACTAATACTCTTAAAACATTAGGTTGAAATTTTTATGTGTTTTCATTGGGGCTCGCAATGAAATTCACAAAGGAGAAGACCATTCCTCCTGACCATTGAGAATGGAACTTTTGTCCAATTCTCCCTTGTGTGAGTTCCATTTCTAGAGCAGTTGTACGTCTAAATGTCTCACATGGCTAGTAGGGGTTTGATAAACATCTTAATCGACTCATTTGTTTTGAATCATTGTCTCCCTATGTTTTTAATGATTTCAAGCTATCACTCCATTCTCGGTAGTGGCCTGTGCTCTGAGCCTCAAAAGGTGACTTAAATCTCAGGGTCGCTAGAACAAAATTGGTAATTTTGTGCTCTCGTCTCTAATGGTAAGCTTGTGAGAGAGATTTTGGGTTTCTAGTCGCTCCCTTGCCCATAGCATTAGAGCGACTATGGCCTAAGAGATCCAGAACAATAGTGGGACCTAGGGACAGAGTGTTTGACTGGTTGACTTGTCTCCTGAGGGTTCTTTTCATGATGTTAGATGACTATGTGTGATGTTTATGCCGATTCCACTTCCTTAAGGTCACATAGGAGGTTGAATATGATCATAGTAGCCTCTCGTCTCATGTTTACCCTAGGTGGGCATGGTTACATGGGTAGATGTGGGAGGAGAGTGTTACATGAGCAACTATCTTCTAATTGTCTCGTAAATGAACTTTCACTTAGTGATTTTTCCGCAGTTTTGTTGGTTATGGCTGTCATAACCAACTCACTTAATAGAATTTAAATGAACCTTAAAGATATAAATTCATCACGAGGCCTTCCACTTATAGTTTTCCGAGTCTTTCGAGTAAAAAGTAAATAAAATATTTATATTTACTAAGGGTCATTACAATTTACAATTCAAAGTTGTGATTCCTCCAAGAAATCCGTACCAAGTTCTAAACAATTTAAACTAGAAAATACACTAGAAAACCGTCCAAAACTTAGGAGAAATAGACTAAAACATTACCTATTACTTACTATTTACAACACAACCTTTAACCTTTATTATAATATCATTAATTATAATCACTTAATATTCTTATGGTAATGACAAGTCTCACTCATAAGATTGGAAAAACTTACACAACATTTACTAAAATATCATTAATTGTAGCCACTTAAAATCTCACTCATAAAATTTCCAAAGCCTATGCAACATTTATTAAAAATCATTAATTGTAACTACTTGATGTTGACATGGTCATGACACGTCTCAATCATGAAATTTCCAAAGTAACTTCAAAATTAAATATGCTTTTGACACATAAGAACAAGTAAATTTAAATTTAAAGAGGTTTTTATCCAATAAATTAAATTAACTAAGTTAATTAATATCTTAGTTTAAATATTTTAAAAATTATTTATATAGAAATTTAAAAAAATATAATATTCAAAAAAATCCATAATTTATTATTGGGTTTTATTTATTGAATGATATTTATGTTTTGGTTTTCCTTATAAGTTTTGTAAAATTATATATTATTTATTTGAATTATATTTTTAAATATATAAATAAATTGTTGTGTAAAATTTTAAAGCAATCAACAATAAATATATTTTTAAAAGTTTAAATTTTATAATTTTTAATTGAATTTTGTGAGGAAGCACTGAATTTCATGACTTTGATTACCAACAAACTTGAAAGTTTTGAGACATTTTTATATTTTTTCACATTAACATTTTATTAAAACTAAATAATTTCTCATAGAAAGATATAAAATACATAAAATAAAATTATTTTATTATTATTTATTTTTTTAAATAAAATACAGTTATATTTTATTTAATAAGAAATATTTTCAGCAAATATTAAAAAATATTATTAATATTATCCTAAAATGTTTTGTATCATTTCAATATTTATATATGAATATTGAAATATTTTATTTAAGATGAAAATTGAAATAACTTATTTTATTTTATTGTAATCAAACTCATATGAGCCCGTAATAGGAATTACATATGCCCATTCTGCTAACTTGTAAAACAAGCCTTAAGCTAACTTGTTAATAACCCATACATGAAATGCAGGAATGAAGTTCACATTTAAAATAATGCAATTTAATTATGACAATGTTTAAAAGATATCAATATTTTAACTGAACAGGGAGATGAGAAAAAGGAGGTGACAGGGAAGAGAAGCTAGTGCTGACGTTTGCAAATTCTTTTTAAATATTATTCACTTCGCCAAATCACAAACGGAGGAACCGAAAGGTCTCTGAGAAACGAAGAAGAGAGAGGTGTTTTAAATAACTTGACGTTGACCGATTATCGGATCTATTAGTGTCGTCTGAGGATAAAGGCGCGTGGCTATCCCGATCCGATCTGGATTGCCAACTTTATCGAGAAAGAGCAGTGTTAAAATGCCAGTGGGTTCCAAATCTGAAAGTCCATCCACAAAGAGCAATGTTAAATTGCCTGTGGGTCCGAAATCTGAATGTTCATCCACACAGAGCAGTGTTAAACCGGAAAGTTCATTCTCACAGCGCAGTGTTAAATCTGAAAGTTCAATTACACAGCGCGGTGTTAAATCTGAAAATCCATCCACACCGAACAATGTTAAAATGCCGATAGGTCCCAAATCTCAAAGTGCATCCACAAGGATCAGTATTAAAATGCCGGTGGGTCCGATATGTGAAAGTTCATCCACAAAGAGCGGCGTTAAAATGCATTGGGTCCAAAATTTGAAGCGCATAGTGGAAGATCCGGTGAACGTCCATCAAAAAAGAATTCTACAAACCCTAATTCGAAGGCTTCTAGGAATACTGTTTACCTAACAAAAACAAGAGATGCTGCAGGAAGGGTTTTGTCCAAAATCCCTCAGCCACCCAAGGCAAAGCAAGAATTTAATTGATGCTATCCAATTTTACCAGTTGACTCAGTTAATGTCGTGGATGATGATGAGCCGGACTTGCATCTTTTCAAAGGTCACCGCTATGACCAGGCATTGGCAGAGTTGACTTTGCAGCCTCGGGAACAGTTACGTGAAAGAAAAAATGTTACACTGTTACTCAGGAGAAACCTGAAATTGTGTCTCCCATTGATGGATCCAGGTACAGCCCCTTTCAAGAGGCGGTACTTGTTCTTCATCCATCTGATGCCACTGGAGATATGTCATGTGAAAATTTGGGTGTGAAATGGGAGAAAAGTCCGACAGATGACAAATGCTTCACTCCTTCAATGGAGAGTATTGGCTCAAACAGTATATTGTCCAGTGCTACTGCTTCTGTACGTCTAAATGACTGTTTAAGAAGCTACGTAGGTGAGAAGCTCCGTTTTCCGAAACTGCAAAATTAAGACTGGGATGAAAGCTCACCGTATTCTTCTGTTCTGAAACAAGATTTGAATGTGAGCTTGGAGAGTTGAACCGAAAAGGATTAAGTTTTCATGAGTTTTTTGAGTGAAGCCAATAAAATTGGTGACCATCTCATTTCTTGCTCCGCTGAGTCAGTAGTATTGCATTGTAAATCTTGTAGTTACCGTAATGACAAACTTGTTCCTACATGTCTAGACTACCACGATGAAACCAGCTTCCCTTCCACAATGGAAAAATCTCTGATGCAGTTGGAGGATGAAATGGGCCGTCTGATGTTGAAGGAGTTAGAGGATGAGCTGGAAAACAACAACGGGAAACATGATCCTCTGTACTGGCCTTTTATTCCCGAATCATATTGGGCTATTGAAGGATGCTACGGAAATTAGGGTTTCCTTCTGGAAGCTAAATGTAAATTCAATAGCACCCCATGGGAGTACCAATGGTGGAAGGGAGGGCTTTGTATAAAAGAAAATAGGGTGAATTTTTATTTATTTTTAATTTATATGAAACTGTAAATACGTACGCGGACCAAAGAAATAATGGGAAGAGGTAATCCTGATAAGCATCGATCATTATATATTTATATGTAATGTAATTCTTATATTTAAATGAGTACGATTCTAAATGATGTTCCTCTCTCGATCGTTTGTACTAAATTATACAATGATATGGGTAGCAGTGAGCACATTGCATTTTGTACCTTACATTATTATACTATTAAATTACACTGTTATATAATATTTCCATCATATAATTATATTCATATAATATAATTTATTATTTGAAATGTACATCATAAAATTGTATATGTATGTTTAGAATAAATTTATTGAATTAAATATTAGAGAATATAAAACTATATTATTAAATTAAATATATTGAAATGATTATAGAAAATGTTGGTTTCATTTTGATTAGTGTAAACAATAGAGACATTTGGTTAGTGCAGTAACTAGTTTTCTAATTTGTAGATAGGGAAATACTCATTCTCAAGTTCCTAATAAATATTTAAGTACTTTAAGCAGATAGTTCACAATTTTTTTCCTTTTGATCATAACTCACAATGGAACTTGTTCCTTACCTCTATTGTGTCCCACACAAATAGTATGTAGATATTCAAGGAAAATTTTGTA
Source organism: Pinus tabuliformis (assembly GCA_031772625.1). Classification (NCBI taxonomy): domain Eukaryota; kingdom Viridiplantae; phylum Streptophyta; class Pinopsida; order Pinales; family Pinaceae; genus Pinus; species Pinus tabuliformis. Next base: position 1,035,226,204 of record CM062805.1, read on the forward strand.
TGTTGTCATGTAGTTCTCGAAATTGTTAAAGTTATTGATGATGATGATGGTTAACATCCCGTGAGACCAAACAATGGTCTATCTGACCTAAAGAAACAAATTATAAAAAGATTGTGAAAGTGAGATCTAATGTGGTTGTAAGCAGGGCACTCTAAGAGGAAGTGGATCTAATGTGGTTGTAAGCAGGGCACTCTAAGAGGAAGTGGAAGAGGAAGTGGTTTTGATCCTCGATGCTCCTATTCTCACATATATGGCAGATCCTTTCCATTCCTATGAGTTTCTTTCCATCCCTATGAGTTTTTCTCATATTCCAATGCACTAGGTTGAAGAAACATCAAATACTTGAACTTCATGGTGATATTAAGGAAAAATAGAAAAATATTAAAGAAAATAAATAAGTAATATGGTTTCAATTATATTTAATAAATTTATACATAATTACAACTATTATTAGATGCCAATTTTAGAGTAATATTAGATAATACTATGTATGATTATAATTATTATAAAGCAATATTCAATGATATTGTGCATAATTATAAGTATTTTCATTTTTATAAATTAAAAATGAGAAAGTTTGGAATGAAATTAGGAGTTGTATATAAAATTGTTTAATTTGAGTTATGTAAAATATTATGAATGTCTTGTCTTAAATTTCAAATATGTTTTAGTAATAATGTAAATAAGTTGTGTTTGATAATGTTTCAATTATATTATTTCAAAAAATTAAATGTTTAAAGTTGAAATATATTTTGTTAACCATGCTACAAAGTTGCATTGGGTAATTGAAACAATATATTTTGTTAACAATGTTAGAAAGTTGCTTTAGGTAATGTTTCAATTAGATCCTCTTTATGAGGGTTGTATATGCTTTCAAAAGTTTTAAGAAATTTATATGTTTTCAAAAGAGTTAGAATGATGATATGGAATAGTATAATACTAAGAGGAAGAGAAAAAAATTTATTGTATATTTAGCATTAAATATTAAAATATATATGATATATATATATATATATATATATATATATATATATATATATATATATATATATATATATATATATATATATATATATATATATATATATTTATATATATATATAGTTTAAGTAATAGATTAAATGGTTTTTTCTAGATTCTTTTCTCAATTTTGCTCATAATTTTGGAGAAATTTTTAAGAATTATAAATTGAAGTTTTTTAATGTGCAAAGTTTGAGTGCCTATTTTGTTTTTTCATAGTGTTGAAATTATTTACCACTTTAAAATAAGAAATTATTTACCATTCTAACAAAAAAAAGGAACTAAGATAAATCCTCTTAAAAAAACTAGTCTTCAACTAACACTCTCTTCAACTTGTAATGATGATCTATAAAATGAATCAAGATCACTATTCCCCGTTCTTGGGTCTCAAATATAATTAGTTGTATCTTGAGAAGCAATGTTGTTTTAGCCATTTTATAGTCTAGCAAACCAAAAGACATGCATAAAGGAAAAAATGAATGAAAAAGGTGTTAGTAGATTTACAGGAAAAAATGAACTAAAAAGGTGTCACCAACAAAACTCTGAGCTATTGAATTTCATGACCTAAAGAATGAAATAAATACAAAGAAAGCAAGAAAGTTAGTTATCTCCTGAAGTGAGCAGGTTATGCTAGACAATCATATTGATGAACTTGTTGAGAAAATATCTTGCCTTTAGGAGCCTTTCTTCTCCCAAATTGCAAAAAATTTACCTGGCATTCTTTTGGGCATATTTGTGTAACTATAGAATAAATCAGAAAAATATTATGTTCCATAGTTTATTAAAATAAGTTAAGAATGTATGTATTTGTGTGTTGGCTGAAAAAATGGTGTTAAGAATCTATTTATTTTCTTGCTCACTCAAAAATCAGTTCCACAACTGTAGAATTTACACAAATATTACAAATAATTGAAGAATTTTTCTCTTTTCTACAATATTTCATTGTAGGAACAATATAAAACCAAAGTAGATGCGATTTTCCTTGGATGAAATTTCAATGCATGATGCATTATGGTAGGGGGAAGGGGATTAATTGATGTAAGACGGAGTATAAAAATTTCAATATGGGTGTCGCTGAAGGAATGATGGAAAAAATCATATAGATTTATAGGGATTATACCTATGTTACAAGATATTATTGATTTGTACAATTTTTTACTAGAATATTAATTGTATTTTGAAGTCGGTGGGAACATGTATTTAAAATATTGTTAATGAAATTAAAAATAAAGTTGCTTTATTGAGCAATAAAATCTCATCACTTTTGAGTAAAGTGAAGTTGACTGATCCAGAAAAAAGGAGAAAATGAATAACCATTATTAAATGCCTAATGCAATTCCCCATAAAAAGCAGCTCCCAATAGAAATGTTTAGCAAACAAGAGGAAGCATAACCATTAAGCGACTTAAAAATGCTTCTTAAAGTGCAACAATTGATATACTACTAAGCTGCAGTGTTTTTGATAATTACACAATTTTTTGTACACAAAATAGTGTAAGACACAAAACAGTCCAAGAAAGAAACATTGGTCCAATTTCTTGAAGATGCCTATAAGAAGGATGAGCTATAGATATTTAGGATGAATTTCTTATGTTGGTATTGGATAGTTCAACTTGCATGGTTTTTGGAAAGCATGGGCTTATAATCTAATCAACCCTCCTTCTATATGTAACTCATGGTTTCTCTAAACATGGAAAAATCTACAAAGAAAAGAACTCATCAATATAGTGCATGAATTAGTATGCTAGATGGTGGTGTCTAGAAAGAGTCAGATCCCTAAGGGTACTGCATCGAACAAAGTGGGTATTGATATTCTCTACAGTTTTTTTTCAAGCTCTAGGCATACAAAGGGGTCCTTTTGACAACTTGTAATAAGAAATGAAAAAGTCCTATATGGAATTATGAATGTGATAAAATTTCAGTGATTATGGCAAGGAATTCTAATTATGCACCCTTTGTTAATATGTGATAAATGAATTTTCCATTATGCCACAAGCAATTCCTCACGATTGGTGTTAGCTCCAGTTTCAATTGGGAGTCATGATGTTGATAGAGTGAATCCTCTTAGCAAAATACCTTTGGATATGGATATCAATTGGCACTTGTTGGATTCTAGTACTATATGTATAACATGTTAGAAAACAAGTGTCTCCCTTCCATGAAGAGAATATGGATTGTTAAGAGGAGGGAAGGGTGATTTTGGTTAGTCTAGTGTGAAATCATATGTTATATTCATTTAGAATAGAAACGTAGCTACAATAGGCACCTAGTGTTGTAGAGTCTTAATTCATTTTAGTAAAAGAATGGGTGAAACAAATATTGTTATGCATATTTTTTATCTCATATAAATGTTGTTATGATATATAACTATTCAATGATCCTTAGCTTTTATTTATACATCAAGTACATTTTTGTATTCAAGCTTCCGTGATCCATAATGAATTAAACACTTGTTGTTTCGAAACGTGTCGTGCAAAAATTCTCGCATGTGATCTCTACCGAAAGACTTTGTTTAATTCAGGATATTATTAAAAGATTTGAGATATACCTATAGTGGAAGAATATAGATTACTGCAAATATCTAATTTTCATTAGTAAAAGTGTTTGTATATTTTTCTCACTACAACTAATTGAGAAAAATAAGTTGAAAAAACTCAATGGATAGGATAAGGTTCCGATTTTGTCTCCGAATGTCAATTTGAGCACATCAGAGGAATAAGTAGTTGTGCCTTCAAAAGGAAAAAATATAATCAAGATAAACCCTCTAAAAAAACTAGTCTTGAGCTAACACTCTTTGCAATGAGGATCTAAAAAATGAATCAACACCATGGTTCTTAGTGCTCAATTATAATTATGTGGATCCTAAGAAGAAATGTTTATTTCACCATTTACAGTCTAGCACACCAAAAGACATGCATAGATACAAAAAATGAACAAAAAGGTGTGAGGAGATTTACATGAAAAATTGAATGAAAAAGGCATCATCACCAAAAGGCTAAGCTATTGAATTTTAGGACCTAACAAATGAGATAAATAGAGAGAAAGAAAGAAAGTGAGTTATGAAGTAGGCTTACCACTCACAAGGTCGTGCTAGAGGATCATTTTGATGAACTTAGTGAGAAAATTTCTTGCCTCACATGCCAAATATAAACTCTTTGGGCCTCTCTTCTCCCAAATTGCACAAAGTTAGTGAGAGAGAGACCTTTCCTTATCTCAATATGAGTTTGTATTTAAATGACCCTTCAATTTTAACATTTGCGATTGATGTATTTTTCCATATTATTTTATTCACCGCCATTAATGCACTGTAGGTAGGACCTAAGAAATGAAATAAATAGAGAGAAAGGAAGAAGAAAGTCGATTACATTTAGTGCAAGAAAGGTTGGTCCCAGCTCTTGAATAGCCCTATAATAATGTTAAAATTATAGATTTTTAGGATGAAATTCTTTTGTTTGTGTTGGATAGATCAACTTGCACGGTATTTGGAAAACACATCAGGGCTCCTATAACTTTGTTTGTCAAAGTATTTGATGAAGTCCCTCAAGCATGGGATTCTAATATAGTTCATGAATTCTTATTCTAGATGGTGGTCATGTCTAGAAAGAGTGAGCTTGCTAGGAGTAGTACAGAGAATGAAGTGGGTACTAATATTCTCTATAATTGTTTTTCAAGATTCGGGCACAGAAAGTTGTTATTCTTTTGAAAACTTGTAACAAGAAATGAAAAAGTGCTCATATACACAATTTTGAAGGTGATAAAATTTGAGTGATTATGGAAAGGAATTCTAATTCTTCTCCCCATGGTTGATCAGTGATAACTGCTTTTTTCATTATGCCACAATCTCTGCTTTGGTAAGCGATCGATTAGAGTAGTATATATATAACATTTTTAAAAATAGATATGAGTTGGGACATGCTGGATTAGAGTAGTATATATATAAACATTTTAAAAAATAGGTTTCTGGATTCCATGAAGAGAGTATGGATTTCTAATTGGCATGAAACTTTCTTTTGGCTAATGTGAAGTTAAAGTATCATACTCATTAAAGATAGAAAATTATTTACAATTGGCACATAGTGTTGTAGTTTTTTAATTCATTTTTGTCAAATAATGGGAGATACAAATACTATTATACATATTTATCTCATATAAATGTTGTTATGATATATAACTATTCAGTGATCTGAGCCTTTGTCGATACATTGAGCATATTCTAAAAATATCTGAGATATAACTATAGCGAGAAGAACAAAGATTAATGCAATCATCTAATTCTCATTTGTAAAAACGTTTGCCTATTTTTCTCAAGACTCCTAATGTTACTTTTCAACTAATTGGATAAATCAATCTCACAAAACTCAATGCAAATGATAAGGTTGCTAACGTTCCCTTCTTGTAATTATTTTGGGCTAGAATTCTCAATTTCTTGAAAATCTTGCTCTTCGGTTTGACTATGCAGCTAAGCAAAGGCTACAGATGGTGATCCTGCGGCCTAAAGGGAACTAGTAGGTTGTCTAGAAGCAACATTCCTAGTTCCTACTGATGGCTGAGATACTACTTTCTTAAGGATTTCGTCTATAAAGGTTGATCGGCCAAGGGTCACCGATACCTTAGCTTTATCAAACTTGGTTAGCGGTTTAGGATTCTTTTCAGGCATTTTTTGCTTAGTCATGCACACAAATCAAATGCTAATTTCCACCCAAAAACAACAAAAAGTATGCTAGAAAGTGGGCAGGGGAGCAGGTTGTTACATGCTCCGTACGCATGTTCTTACCTTTCATTTTTAAAACCCAATTCTCTCCTAGCAAGTTCTTACACTACTCTGGAAAAGAAACAAATGGCTGCACTCTTCCCCGGCAACAACGCCAAAACGTTGAGCAGTAAAAAGGGTCTTTTTAGCCACTATTTACCCTACATTAATTATCAATTCAGGAACATGTTGTGGTCACCAACAACCCCCCTCTTTGTTTGATATTAGCAATAACATCAAGCAAAGGGGGACCCTTAACAAAAAATCCCAAAAATATTTTTATCAAAATTTTTGTATTTAACTCCCTAAAAGCTATATCGCATCGCAAAGAGGGAGTGAAGCGTTTTCCTATGCGCATAAGTAAGCTGCAATGAAGCGATGCGACATTCATCGCATCGCATATTTTGAAAGCGCCCTTAAAAGAAAACAAAAAGGAATCACCGACGGCCGATATGCGACGTTGCATATCGCAAACGTCGCAAAAGCAGCACACAATGAGCAAATGAAAATTGCAATATCGCGATTTGCGATCTGCGATCCTACAAATTGCGATATTGCGATTTGCGATCTGCGACGAATGAGACTATTAATTGCTGCGATGCGAATCGCAGAAACCACTCATCGCAAAGTTTCTTCGGCATGATCTGTAAACCCAAAATTGAGCGCGCACCTTAAGGAAAATTAATGATTGCACGCCTGAGTATCCAAAGATGATCGTGTTGCGTTTTTCAAAGAGTCAAGTCATTTGAGTGTCATGATTATGCATTCATTAGAACTTAAAGCTTTCATGTCAATCTTTTCGTCAATTCTCTTTTCCTTCGCGTGAACTGCAAGGCAGCAACTAATATAAATCTATATGCAGGAAACATCCAAGGAAAAGGGGAAAGAGCCAATACTAGAAGAACAGAGAGGAGATGCCTTCGCAAATGGATGCCGCATGCAGCAGGGCCGCGAATTCCAGAGTATCACTCAAAAGACACTGATGAAAATAGACTATCCAAGACTCAGAGTCAAAGGCGCACAAAAGCAGCATGTTTGCAAAAGATCTTGAAGCTCAGATTGGATAAAGCAAAAAGAAAAACGCTAAAAAGGGATGATGCTTCAGAAAAGCCTGGAACAAAGAACGGAAGCAATTTTCAATACGTAATATTGTACAGGCAACGAAATCCCTAACTCATTGAGTCATTCGCACGGCCGGAAACCAAAATAGCAACAACACAATCAGTTTGAAAGAAATCTGGGTTATACTAAGTATACACACAGCAAATACACCCAGCGAGAGGAAGATTTTCAAAAATATCTTCTAGTTTGTCAGAGAGAGGTGCCAGATTTTGTTATTTCTACTTTTATCGCTTGAGCAAAGGAAAAAGACAACCAGCCGAATCTCTCCAGGCGAACCTTGCATTGCTTACAGCACTAAGGAGCAGATACAAAAACGGTTAGAAATTAGATTCAATTTTTAGAAATAATTTTGTTTTAGTAAAAGGGCGGTCATTTGAAGCCGTTTCCTAAATTTGTGTAATTAAGATTAGTTAGTTAGTAGTATTTAACCCTTCTCATGGCATTTGGAGAAGGGTCCAGAAATTTGTCAAAAAACTTGTCCTCAGAACATGCACTTTTGCACCCTCGGAGGGGGTTTTTGATGAATGGATGGATCGAGATTTATTTATGTTTGCATTTTAATGTCTGCTAATGATGTTGCACTTCTGTAATCTTAGTAGATGTTAGAAGTAAGTAGAGATAAATCATTATTTCTTGAATTTTGTGAGTGAAATCAGTCATAAATGGTACTTTTATCTCTTGATTAATTTCTGCTCATATTCTTAGAGTGATATACAGCTGAGTTGTTTATATGTTAATGTATGAATGTGTGGGTTACCATTTGGCACTTTTGTACGGTGGAGTCATTTGTTTGTGCTTGACATATGAATAACTGATTATGCGATATGCTGTCCACAACTGTTTTGCCTAACTTCTTATGCAGAATGGTTTATCTTAATTGATTTATATTGTTATGATAGTTGAATGATCTTTATTACCAGTTGTTGTATGAAATCTTTTTAGATCGCATAATGAAAGAATTTACCCGGGTTAGTATAGATTAGATGTGCTGTTTTTGTTAGATTACAGTAGCATAGAGTCAGTTTAGATTCTAGGATTAAATTAGCTCAAAATTACCTTTAGATTAGTATCTTCAAAATCTACCACACACACACACATCTTTTAGATTGGGAATTGGTCCCATTATCCCCAGTCGAACCCGCTACACCAAACGGGCAAGGAGCCGCCAACCAGGTTCCGGACCGGGTGGGTATCCCCCTTGTTGTTGACCCGATTTCAGGGCCCTCAACATATTTGGTGCTAGAAGGAGGGCCC